>JANUYF010000003.1:264957561-265182561 GCA_026167975.1 Phrynosoma blainvillii | reverse complement strand
GGTCTCCTTGCAAGCCTGCCGTCGGGGCATCCTGCCTTTTCCCACAACTGCCGAAGCCGCCTATAGAAGGGGGGCCTTGCTTCTGGGGGAGGGTCCCCGTGGAACAAATTTCTAGATTTGTAAAAAGCGTTTCTTAACACTTTTACTTTTGACCTGACTTGGCCAATGGTTCGCTCGAATCCTCTTCTTGCCAGTCGTCTTGCCAGCCGCCTGTAGATGGAGTGATTTGGGTGTGTGCTTGACCCAATCAGCAGGGGGAGGTTGCGACTAGCATCCATGAGGTCCAAAAGGGCCTCAACTTCCTCTGGCAGCCACATTCGCCACCTGCTTGCCATCTCCGGCTATCTCTATGGGCAATGTGCTTCCTGGACCAACAGGTGTCGCCACGACGGAAGCAGCATTTTCGCGCATGCGTAGACACCCCGACGCCTGGTTATTCTCCATTGCCCGCTGCACGTGGCGCTCAGTTTGTTTGTAGCAGCTTGGCTGGATACATACCTTGGCGCCATCATCATCATTGCGGTTGCCGCTTTTTCGGCTGGCTTTTTCATTTACTTCTGCTAAGAAAAAGATGGAAATGGCTTCCTCTGGAAATGCTGGCGGATCCCAGAAAAAGCCAGGAAGGGGGGTCGCTTGGTCCCACAGGGAGCTCGCAGAGCTCATTCCTCTGTGGGGTGAGGAGAAAGTCCAGAGGGGCTTACTCCTTAAGCATCGCAATGCTGAAATTTATTTGGACATTTCTCAAAAGTTACAAGAAAAGGGGATCAACCGAACACTGGATGAAGTAAGAAATAAATGCAAACTACTTCGGGCAGACTTCAGGAGAGTATCTAACCACAACAAAATAAGTGGGAATCGCCCAGCTTCTTGTCCTTTTTATGAGGAAATGTCGAGATTTTTAGGAAATGACAGGGATATTTTCCCAAAAAAAATATGCAAAAGCACTAAGGTTGTGAGGAGAGCTCTTGCGGAAGGACCACAGGAGGGGCCCTCCACGCAGGCAGCCCCAGAATCACCAGGGGAAGGAACGTCGGGCGTGGGTAACGTTCAAGGTAGGTATTTTTTAAACCATGTGTTTGAGTTTTTTTTGGGGGGGGGATGTTTGGTTAGAAGGGAGGGATTAATATTTTTCCCTGGGTTGCATTTAATCCATATGTATAGTGTGCTGTTGCACGGTATAACCCCCCCCCCCCAAAAAAAAGGATATTTGAAATCTTTACTATGGAATTCTGGGTAATTTTTTTTAATGGCTGTAGAGTTTAGGGGGTGAGGGGTTAGGGTTATATGTGCACCCCTGAGAAAGCCCTGTGCACTCCTGCCTTGTTTCTTGGAGCTAGCCATGGGGAAACATCTAGAGAGGTATATATGTTTATATATATATATGTGTGTATATATATACACATATATATATGTGTATATATACACATATATGTATGTATGCATATATATATATATATATGTGTGTGTATATATACATATATATATGTGTATATATGTATGTAATATATATATATATATACATATATATATATATATATATACATATATATATATATACATATATACATATATATATATATATATAGAGAGAGAGAGAGAGAGAGAAATATGGCTATACACATAGATATCCGTAGTGAGATAGATCTAGAGATCTTAACATGGATTATTCCACATGTATGCATTCTTCTCGGTGTCTTGTTAGTCACAGTACATGTATGAAGGTTACCCTCCACAAGTGTGTGTATAATTATTGATAGATAGTTAGATATAAAGATTGTTTTAATTGAATGCCTGTGATCACCAATCTTGAGATCTGTAGCTGCAACCTTTTCTTCCTTTTTTTTGTGTGTTCCCGTAGTTCCTCCAGAAGTCCCAGAGGAGGAGGGTGATGTGGTCCTCAACCTGGTGGCAGTTGAAAACCCACCTGAGCGGCCAGTGGAACAGCAGGAGAGCATGGAGCAGCAAGATCTTCCGGCATCCCCTGCGGGCAGTGACGGTAGGATGTTCTCTGCTGGTTGAAAGCATGGGAAGGGGAATGCTGCAGTGCATAAGCTCTGAAAGTAGCCCATACATTACTGCTAACCCTGTGTCTTTGCAACATTTTTGTTTTGGCTCCAGATACCACTATAAGTCCAGAAAGGCCCGTGATGGAGTCCACACGGATGCCTGTGGAGGAGACTCAGGCCACGTTCCCTCCTGGATCCATAGAAGAAGAACCATCGAGGACAGGTACACCCATCGTACATTCAACATTTGCCAAGCAATTAAAAATAACATTGTAAGTGTGTGTGTGTATGTTTTTGCACCAGAAGATAGGCATCTGTACATAGCACACTAAACATGCATGGGTAGGTATGTGCGAGTGTGTGAACATGCACATGTAGACACATACATACATACATACAAAAGCGGATATATAGATAATGATATAGTTCTATATATAGACATGTACACACACACACACAAATACGCACAAATAGAATTTCAAAGGGAGCATACATTTGCTGGTATAAAAAGCAATCTCTAGGGCTTAACAACGTAAGATCTACTGTACAACTAGAACTAACCATCACGCATGCAAAGTTTTGATGGTTGCAAATTATTTTTTTGTTTTGTTTTTCTGCAGCACCAGCACGTCACATCGTTCGCCGCCGCCGCAGATCCGCACAGGAAATACCGGATAGGAGAGCCATGAGGGGGGAACTAATTGCGAGGACTCTGATAGAGGACTCCAGACGGGAGGGGCGTCTGAACCGTACGCTTGCAAGGCGCCAGCATTCGTCTCTCCTAAGGAACTCCAGGAGAGATTCTGCCGCACTGGAGAGCCTTGCGCGCTCCTACCGCCGTGACCTAACGGCAGGTGCACGTCACCGCCAACGCATATACCGGTACATGGACGAAATAATCAATGTGTCCCGGGAAAGAACAGAGGCAGTCCGTTCTGTGGCCGAGGCCATCCAGATGCTTGCATCCAGCAGGGCAGCAACAGAAGCCCGGGAGGTCCTCGGGGGGACACAAATCCTCTTTGAGGACTCTGGCGATGAGGGCCCATCTTGCCTGCTGCCTTCCACGGAGCCTACCCAACCACCTCTTGAAGCCAGCCAAAGGGTCGCTGGCAAAAGGCAGATCAAGAAGAAAAAATTTTACTCTCCTTCCTGAGGTTTTTTTTTTCTCTAAAATATGGTTAGATGTTATGTTTATACTGTTCATTGTTTCCTTTTTTATTTATTATTGCAGTAAGACAAACTAATAAGGGTTCATATGTTGGAGTTTGTGTATGTACATGTGTATAAGTTCATGTCTCTTCTGTGCCTGCACACATACCTATGCACAAGTACATATACAAAAACCAATACACTGTTTGTTTTTATATTGTTAATTGTAAATAAATCTATTTATCAAGACATTAGTGTGTTTTCATCAGTAGATTCATCTCTTTACCACCAGCAGTATAAATATATCTCCTTAGAAGTTACATCTAAATCGATATCTATCGATCTAAATCTATAAAGATATATACATATGTATATATATATATATATATATATATATATTATATATGTACATGTAGATTTATATAGATAAATGTAGATATTAAATATAATTTAAAACCCACAAATATGTGCTGATACATTTATATATGTAAACATATGTATATATATATATATATATATATATACACACACACACACACACATATATATATATATATACACATACGTGTGTGCGTGTACGTGTGTGTGCGCATGTCTTTCTCTATCTCCATCCATATGTACATATACATACGTGGATGCATCTGTAGAACAGAAAAGCAAAGCTAGCAAATGTCACAATACAGTTGAACAGTTTATTTTTTAACAGCACATATGTAGTTGAAAACAGCAAAGGTAAATATAGCACACAGTCCTTACTGTCGCTCTGCAATCATGGCCGCTATAGCCCCACGGACCCACTCCCCCTCAGCTTGCCTTCTACGGTTTTCTCTCGCCGATTGGCAATCCTGCGTCATCGGCGGGAGATGCAGTTCACCTGAGCGCTCCACAAAATGCAATGCATGACCCCTTGTTTCACAGATATTGTGAAGGACCACACATGCAGAGACAACAGTTGCAAAGTGCTCCTCCCCAACAGTTAGCCTAGCTCCTAGGCACCCCCATCTTCCCTTTAAGCGGCCGAAAGCTCGCTCCACAACACAGCGAGCCCTGCAAAGCGCAATGTTAAATGCCAATTGATTGGGCTGCAGAGCTCCAATGTAAGGCTTCATTAGCCATCGCCGCAAGGGGTACGCCCCATCCGCAATTATCAAGGGAGGCACCTGCACCCCCCTGATAGTGACCGTGGGATTTCCGGGGACAAAAGCACCCTCATCCATCGCCTGGCACAGGGATGAATGCCGGAAGATGAATGCGTCATGGTTACGGCCAGAGAAGCCAGCCTCGATGTCAAGGAATACACCGTTTGCCGAGCTCAAGGCCTGCAGTACTATTGAGTACCCATATTTCCTGTTATAGTAGTCCTCGGCATTGGCTCTTGGAGGGTGTATAGGGATGTGTGATCCATCCAGCGCGCCGACACAGTGGGGGAAGCCCAGCTCTTCAAATCCATCCATGACCTGCAAGGTAAGAAAAAGGAAAAAAGAGAAAAAGCCTTGAAGAGCAGGGTAAGAGCAGCACAATGCTTAGGTGTCTGGTAAGTTCTCATAATTGTAGATGGTTTTCTTCATCCATAGCTACATACACACATATATACTGCTACAGAAGAAGCCCTCATTTCCGCTCTCCTTGTAGCTCCCTTTCAAAATTAATGCACCCCTCACAATAGCCCCTTCAGTAATCTGCTTATATATGTAGGCATGCATTTCTGCAAATCGCACATACAAGAGGTAATGTCACGAGTCAAGGGAGGTAATAGCAAATTAAGGAATTGTCCAAAAGGAAGCCCGAAGCCATGACCCCCCCTTGTTATGTGGCACGGCAGGAGTACTTTTTCCAAACTAATACTGTACAGTATTATTTGACAGCATAGATTAATTTAAATGAAGCAGAGGCCAAGAACACAAGAGAGGAACCTACCTGGCGATAGTTTCCTAGGCAGACTGTTCTTGGGAGAAGTACATCCACAATAGCCTGGATCACCTCAGTACAGATTTTTGCTGCTGTGGACACCCCAATCTGGAAGTGCCGTGCCACTCTCCTGTAATTGAGGGGGGCAGAAAGCCACCATATGGTGATTGCCACCCTCTCTTCCACGGAGATGGCCCTCCTCAGCAAGGTGTCCCTGGCCTGGATGTGAGGGCGCAGAGCCTCAGCTATCTCGTACAGTGTGGCCCTGGACATCCGGAAGTTCCGGATCCACATGTCTTCATCCCAAAGAGGGATCACCTCCTCTGCCCACCAGTTCCTCACAACCTGTGGCCTGACCCACCAACGGCGTGGCCGGGGAACACTGGCGGCATGGAAACCCTGGCCAACGCGGTGGCGGCGACCAAAAAACCTCCATAACAAGGCATGGGCTGTGAAGCCAGTGATGCCACGCCGCCTCATAAAGCGACGGACGCCAGCCAGCACAGCCCTGCGCCTCCGCTCCTGTTGCCGATCCAACTTCTCCAGCTCCGCATGCAACACAGAAAGCATCACTGCACCAGACCCCTCCATGGTCAGAGCGGCGGCACACACGGAAGAAGAAATGGCGATCTGACAGAAATGGCAAGCAGACGGAAATGACGACATGACGAGAAGGGGGAAGTGACGAAAATCTCATCCGACCGACTCGGCAAGCATTCCTGCTTCTGCGCATGTGCATGAACATCCTTGCTGGATCGAGGTAGGGGTCTTTCAACTTGTGTATGGACAGGAGATCCGAGCCCCCGGAGCGGAACCATTCCGGAATCTCACATTCCTCACTGATTCCAGTCTAGTGTGGTAATGTTTTCTGCTTGCCGGGCACATTCCGGCATGAGCCCAAAATGGTTCCCAAATGATTCCGACCAGCTTTCTCGCCGCTCTTTTGCTGCAAGTGTGGTAACGTCCAATAAAATACAGTTCCCATGATTCCCTAACCCTAACCCTAAAAGTGGACTCAATTTGCACTATTTCTGGCAGTCTGCAACCCCCGTGAGTTCAAACTACTTTTACACAATTTCCAGAAACTGAAGTAAGCTGAGGACAAAGAGAGGAAAGTGGGAGGAGAATAAAAACAGGACATTTTAAAAGCAGCTGAGAAAAAGGGATGTCAGATTAACCAAAGCTGTCTCTGTCAAGCTGGGACAGTTGGAGGGATTGTGTGAACCCAGGAGTTTTTATTTATTTGATGCCCCTTTTCAAAAGCCCCATATAAAAAGGCCAACACTTGTATGGAAATGAACCCCTTCCAGAAATGATGGTAGCAGCCATTTCACATTTTATATTTTTAAGAAGCCACTTATTATTGTGCAAACTTCTTTAGCTTTATCACATAAATATGTGGTGAAGGAAAGGATTATGTATTTTTCCCCCATGGTGACACATGCTTTGGTTTAATAGATTCAAATGGGAGTTCAACATGCATGATTGTGCACAGGGCTGCAACCATAAAATGTACAAAATCTCATCCTCGATATGAGGCTTGAGTTGAATCCCAGTAAAACAGATATTAATTGTTGATACTTTTACATAATATTATAATCAAGTGTGCATGCTGTAAAATCCACATGAAGTCATTTTAAAATTGCTAGGAAAAACCCCAAACACCACCTTCTGTCAAATGCATAATATCCCATGGAGTTCTTATCACCAGATTCGCAGAGTTTATACCTTAACAGTGGTTCTTCAACTTTTGAGGGGATTCTTCAATGTCTGGGGGCAAAAACAGGTTATCCTCTTGTGTTGGTTCTTGGTACATTTTAACATGATCCTGTTTGGCCTCCTATATCATCAGATGGATTGCTGTGGAGTCAGGCAAATCTAAGGTTATACTAAGAGTAGCCTCTGCCCATTAAGACAACTGTCAGCATTGCCTTCAGAATGGTATCACCCAGCACAGTTGAGCATGAGCAGATTAATATAATGCTTTAGAGTAGGCAAGATGTCTTGTTGCATTTTTAATCTCAGGCTGGCATTCCAGTAGATGAAAACATGAGTTCACTTTCTTTCCTTTGGGAATACCTGCTTTAGGGGTGTACCTGGGAAGGGGGAAAATTGATGCATTATCTTCCAAAAAAGAAGAAATGCCATGATATTTTCCTTCAATCCCAACATTTCTAGCCTTGCAGTAACTTAAAAGATCAAGTAAGTGTTTAGAAATAAAGTTAGGGTATCCAAAGAAAAGGGGTAGGCAGAGTTATCAAGGGAGTGTCAGCATAGCAAATAAAAGAATTTTAGGTGTGAAAAAATTTCAGCTCCACATTCCCTGCAATGCTAGAAATTTGGGGACTGAAGGAAAATTTCATTTGGCATGGCAAAATTCTTATTTCCAAGAGGCATGTTCTCATCTTGTTCCCCCTTCCCCCCGCTACTGACCTGTCCCCAGGTTTTGTCCTAGGCATGAAGGAAGTAGCAGCTTGGTTATTTTGTCTTTGAAGCTTTTAAAAGAGGGAGAAGCTTGCTCCTGCACAGTAGCAATTCTTTTGTTTCACCCTTTGCTAGCCTTCTGCCTGAGACCATTTCTTGGTCTCGCTCTGTGGGGAATGCACGTAGCAGCCTAAAAAAGCCATGTTGGCCCAGAGACAACGTCTGTGGCAGCCTGGGAATCTGACCCAGCAATGATGTGAAAATGATCAGCTTCTGTGAGTTAGAGGGGAGAATAAGCTATTGACTGCCCTAGAACCCCTGGCATCAATAAAGACTTTTTTACACTAATGACATATGCCAGTCCTGATATCACACAAGTCTTATAGGAAAGGCATAGAATGGTTCCAGCCATAGATGAGAATAGAAGAATGAGAGTTCTCCTTCAAGTATGTTGCATGGTACATAGGGGACAACAGTAACAGCTTGGTTATTTCCCTCCATTGCAGGACAGAGCTTGGAAATCTTATTTTTTGCACTACCACTCCCAGAGTCCTCCACCCAGCATGAGGATTCTGGATGCTGTAGTACAAAAGCAATTATTTTTTCTTGAGCTCTGATTTTGGCCTGCCCTTAGATTATGTAAAACATCCTGCAGCCATTGGTTACAGTGCTTCATCTTCTGTGGTGAAGGAAGACCCAACAACTGCCATTCTGTTGGGTTCTCTGTGTTATAAGCATCATTCTAACATAAAAAAACCCTTTGTGGGTTTCCTGTCATGGCCCTAAACTGGAAAAGCCCAACCACTTTGGATCCAAGGCAAGGATCTCACGCTGGCATCTGAATGGTCACATCTGCCTGTACAATGAATTAGCTGATCAAAAGGCCAGGGTTAGAAGCTGCAAAGCAAGATATTTGCACTGAGGAGATTTATCAGTACCAGCCAGGAAATGTCCGGCTGAGAATGAGATAACATCAACACCCCATCTCCCCTCTTTGGAAATTGTCTACCTCAAAGAGAATCAATCCGGAATCCTTTGATATACAATGGCAAATCTTCACCTCAGGCAAGGATTAAGGGTATAAAAGACCCCCAAAATCTCAGACACATTGGGTCTGGTTAGATTTCATGGTGACACTGCACCACTGTGAACTTTGACTTGGGTCCCAGCTCTTCCCGTTATTCTTTCTCTTTCATAAATGGTTGAGTCTATCCATCTTCTTTCATTGTTGGAGCAACCTCCATCAGTAATTATCACCATTAGAAAGCCTTCTATTTCCTATCCAAGCTAACTACTTTATTCCTGAGTTCCTGTGTGCTTGAGTGAATGTTAGAGTGTCTTTGTATGTCTGAATCCCCAAATATATCACAGACTCATTGAGAAGTTTTGTCTCTATGAGTCTATTCCCTAGCCACCTCCTTAGACATAGGAGAAAAGATCCCATAGAAGACTTGAACATTTAGAAATTCCCCAAGTTCAAGTTCTTCTTACAGTGTTGACTGGGGAGGGAGGAGATGTCTTAGGTTTTGCCACCAGTTTATTTCAAATACTCAGTGTTCTACAATTCTAGACAATGAAGCTGCTTTATGGAATGCCAAGCTAAATATATATGTGGCAAAGCATTGTCTGTCTCTTGTCAAGGATTTTAAAAACAAAAGCTCAGCAGGCTGAGAGTGTGAACTCAGGCAGGGCTGGCTGAAGGCATTGACTGCCTGAGTCTGGAACAGCAAATGGACTCCCGCCCTCAAGGTCAAGGCATATATTGCCCTAAAGCCAGCCAAGTTACTTTGGCCAAGGAGTCATAAAATTTCTATAAATATTCCCCCACCCTCACAGTATGAAACTATCAAACTGGAGAACTGTGAATTTGCTGTCCTTTCATGTTGCTCAAAAATTGCTATCTAATGCGGTTCTGAAATGAGGGACTGTGAAGTGGAGGGAGGCTGCTAATCTCTTCCTTTTCTAGATTTTCCCACCTCAAATCACTCTCCCATATTTTCTCTAACAAGGAAACAGATATGGGTACCTATTCAGTTGCCAAGGCAAAATAAAGGATTCATGAAAATGGTTTTGTTAGGACCAGGGGTTCCTTCACGCTACACAGTTATAACATGATCATTCCACTTTAACTGCCATGCCTGCATTTTATGGAATTCTTGAATCTGTAGTTTAGAGACAGGCATTTAAATTTTTCATCCAGAAAATGTGAGAGCCTCACCAAAATACAGATCACAGGATTTCATAGGATGCAGCCATGGCCATTAAAGGGGAATCACAGTACTATGATTGGGTAGTATGAAAGGGCCACCATAAGATACTGCATTGTACTTAAAATGTCATCATAGTGCTATAATTATGTAGTGAGAAAGGGCCCCTGAAAATGTGAGCAGCAAACCCAGAAGCCATGAATAATTAATCCACACAAACATCCAGTATTCCTGCTTTCTCATCTAGTATTCATTTTGCTGAATCACCAAATTAATTTTTAAATTTAGGGAAACTATTCTGACTTATCTGGGCCATGGATCAGGCTATCAGCTTCTGAGTCACTGGATCAAGATTTAGTTCACACCATGAATAGTCACTGTAAACATGTGATGATGTTTATTACATGTGCCATCTTCTTAAAAATAGCACGATCCTGCTTTTCAATATTTATACAATGAGAGTATCCAGCAAAATACAATGAATCCACTTTGTCTACCTTCATTGCATCCTGTATAATGCATTTGTTTCCTAGATAATTATGAATGACTCAGTAATGGCACATGCAGAGAACAAATTCCATCACCAGGAGGTTCCTTAGTCCGGATGTTACAGCCACTCCTTAAATGGTTTGGACTTACTTTGTTCTGTATGTTTTAAAAAATTAAGCATGTTTTAATAATGATTTCCTTATGAGGAGACATAAGGAAATGCTGCTTGCAGCCTTTTGAAATGGAAATCTGCTTTCATATGCTCAGATTTCTCAACAGGATAAAATGCAAAGCAGCACTTATAACTAAGCACATGAGAGTCAACAATGTGGGTGAGTGTCTGCTTAGCTGGCCACATATAGCTGTACTGCTGGAGGAGGAGAGGGACCCAAACTGTTCCCAAAGCAAAAGTCATCTGTAATAGCCTGTGATCTAGGGTAGTTGTGTGTATATGTATATATGTGTGTGTGTGTGTGTGTGTGTATTTCTCTCTCTCTCTCTCTCTCTCTCACACACACACACAAACACATGATATCTTAATTTCTAAAGTTTCTGTCTCACAGCTGGGTTACACCATCTCCACAAAGATATTCTTTAGCCAAACTTTCCTCAGTCTTGTGCCTTTGGGATGCAGCCCAATGTTGGGATGCAACCCAACCCTATGTTACCACCTAGACATCATGATAGCCAAGTTGTGGGTGCATAAAAAAGATGGAGTGGTTCTCCATCAGACCTGGAAAGTGCCAGGTTGGTTAGGAGCTGTTTCAGCTGCAGTTGTATCAAGAGTGGATTCTAATATGGTATCCTAATCCTGTTACATTCTTGCTGTGAATACTGACCAGATATTTCTTCTGTTAGGAAGCTTTCTGGCTGATTGCGTGACATAGCTGGGAAGAGCTAGAATGTCTAAGATGTCTAAATGGGGCAAATAACTGTGATAGAAGGCATAGTAATGTGACCCAATCTGCCCATATAAAAGAGAAGAGAGTTATGGGCTAGTGATTAGTGAAAGAACTGAGCACTGAGCTCTCAAAAACTGAAACATCTAGGAATGCTGGATGTTTCTCTGGAGCCCTGATATGAGGGTAGTGGATTTGTTATTTGTATGAATGCTATGCTATTCTCATGTTCCTATGCTGTACCTTAGAAGTGTGAATCATGTAGGTTTCCAGATATTGTTGGATTGCAGTTCCCAGCATCACTGATTATGTTGGCTGAGGCTGCTGGGAGTTGTGGGTACCACATATTAGAAGGTCTTTATGATTTCCACCTCTGTTCTACCTTTACATTTGTGAGTGTGTGTGTATTTTAAAAAAACAGAGTACAAAAACACATTATGTTCTCTCTTTCCATTCACAATGGTTCACTGTTCAGGGATATGGATGGACAACTCTGTCAATGTTAATTTCTTTTTACCTTCTCTCTCTCTCTCTCTCTCTTCCATCTTTCATATATCTTGCAATCTTACATGTCTTCTTTCCTGGGGGTTTTCTACATTCTGTTTTTGCAGTTTTAAATCCTAAGAGTACATGACATTTCTGCACCACTGCATACAATTTTGCTATATATATATTTGCAAGCTATTTTCATTAACATAATTCATTTTTGCATGTTGGTTTCTTTAATAGCTACATTTTTGTGCACATTTCCTTAACATACATGCTTTGTATGCTTTTAAAATAAAATAATAATACCCCCCCCCCCAAACAACTGTATCTTTAAGGTTCAGTGATGAATAGCAAAGGATAACTCATTTCAGTTTGTATATTGGTTCAGGAAGTACACATTATAGGCTATTATTAAAATGTGAATTGACTGAACTGTTGTTAGACCACTTTTACAGGAGAAACATATGAGGCTTTTTAAATTTTGGAGAGAGACAAGGTGGAATAGAACAGAGGCTTATAATTTTGTGCATGGAGGGGAGGAAGAAGATAGGAATTTTCATCTCTTTCTTTATCTGAAAATGCGGCTATTATAGAAAATTTTAGAACAGGGGTAGGCAAGCTACGGCCCATGGGCCGGACCTGGCCCACCGAGGCCTTGGAACCAGCCCGTGGCCGGTCCTGCCACTGCCGCCGCACCGCGTGCAATGCAGGGTGCCATTTCCCTTTCCAAAATGGTGCCCCCCTCATGCACGCTTGCGCTCACGACGCACAGTGCCATTTAGCATTCCAAAATGGCGCCTGCTGTCGTGCGTATGTGTGCGCAACATGGGGCACAGTTTTGCTTTCCATAATGGCGCCCCGCAGTTGCGCACACATGTGCACAATGATGGGAGTAGTGCGCATGCGCGCATGCGTGCACGTACACCTCCAGCGCCTTCCCCCCCATTCGGCCTGCGGACGATCAGGGGCAGGACAACCGGCCCCACTAGCAAAAAGGTTGCCGACCCCTGTTCTAGAACTTGGGACCACTGAATGAAACTGAGTGGCAGTAAAATAAACAGCTTATAGATTGATCTTGTTGAATTATGACCTTGCTGAATTTACTGCCATGAGATGAGCTGATGGCCGCTAACAATGATATCTTTAAAGGGAGATTAGTGTAAATCATGGAGGAGGTGACTCAGGGCCAGCCTTTTCATTAAGTAAAGTGAGGCAACTCTCGGGCAGCAAGTACAAGGAGGCAGCAGTATCAGCCCTTTAGCCACTTCTTCTGAGGCTCTTGACCATTTCTCTTTGTCAGAGAACCATACTCTGTGTGCCACATGGTTTGCTCTGGAGCCTAGCTTGATACCCTTGAAACAGCACTATCCTGTTACCAATGTAACCAGGTCAATTTTTTTCTGTTTATAGAGGGCATGCTGGGGCAGCCAAGGTGTTATCATCAATTCCTATAAGTCATGGTGGCTGTATTGAATGGCTACATCTAGAGGCAGGAAGCTTCTGAATACCAATTGTTTTAAAGGTGCAGTAGGGAAAAGCTATTATCTCCATGGGCATCCAGCTTGAACACAGTGGAAGCAAGATGCTGGCCTAGATAGACCTCTGATCTACCTCTGATCTACTCTAAATATTCTAAGCAGGGAACATTTACCTGGCTCTTCTGCCTACCCAAGAAGCCCTTTTGGTGAATTTTGTGCTGATTATATGATTTCTTTTATGGCCACTCCTAGACTCTGAAACTCCCTGCCAAGTGAAGACTGAGTAAGTCCTACTTTGTTGTCCTTCTACCAAAGCACAGACATTTTTATTCAGATACTTTTTTAGTCCATTGATAAAAGGAACATAATTGGCTGGGTCCTGGCTTTTCTTCTGTTCTTCATTGTATTTTTAACAGAACTGCTTTTATATATTGTTTTAATCAATTTCTTTCAATGTATATTTAACAGTTCTTAGCTGCCTATTTTTGGCTGGAAAGCAAGGTATAAATAAATAAATGAATAAATAAATGCATAAAGTCCCATAGAAAATGTTGTCAGCTGATTCTAGAACATGCTGGCACTCTGGCACTCTGTCTTAAATATGTGGCACAATATTTATGTTAATATAGTTTAAAAAATTATTTATTTATATATATATTTACAGATGACAGTGGCGTTTGACAGTTCAACATGTTTTGTAAGATCTGGAGAGAGGTGATTAGTTATTTAGGAGTTGAGATAAGAGTAGGCAGGAACAGGATGTAAAGATATATATATATATATATGAGAAACACAAAGTAGGAAATAATTTAACTTTAAAAAACAGCTTTAGGAAAATCCTTTGAAATGTTTTGATTATTATTATGCAATTTTTGTTGTTTTTCAGACCACACCTGAGTTCTTACAAATCTGAAAGGAGCTTTACAGTAGCAGCAGACTGTCTGGAAGTGCAGAGAATCGATAGAAAACATGAAACTTAGAAAGATAAAAATCCTATGAGGCAAATCCTATGAGGCAGATAGGACCTCTGGGAGGTTTGATGTTTGAATATATCAAAGCAGAGTAGTGTAAAAGCATTGGGGGGGGGGGGGGAAATCAAAGTTCCCAGAAATGCTATTGTTCAAGATTGAAAGTGGGAAAAGTGAAAAGTGTTTTTTTTTAAGTACCCTCTTCTTCTAAAAAGTGAACTCAGAATACTTATGTTTGTTAACTGATGTCAAATTGGCTTTAACATGTGGTGACCCTGTGAAAGAGAGACCTTCGAGACACTCTGGAAGCTTAGGGCTTCCTTGACTAAGTCTGTCCAAACGTACTGTGGTCTTACTTTATTCCTACTGACTTCATCATTATTAAGCATGACCTTTTTTAATGACTCATGTAATCTTATGAGATGTCCAAATCCTCAGTTTAGTCTTTTTTTTTCTTTTGCTTCAAGGTAGAGTTCAGGATTGATTTGCTCAAGGACCTGTTTATATGTTTTTCTAGCAGTCTATGGTATCTGTAGAACTCTCCTCCAGTAACACATTACGTATTCCTGCTAAGGAAATGTCACAATTATGACAAGATGGAGGTGGATGGAAGCAGTAATGTTTAGATGGGTGAACGTGAATTATATATCCTACGATGTTATGTGAAAGAATATGTATTAACCTATCTTCAGCCTATGGGGTGTCTGTTGGAAGGGCAAGTGTTGTTATGGCAGAGAATGCTATCAGGAACCTCAAATGTGCCCTTTAAAGCAATTTGTTTAGTTATCATAAAACCCAGTGGTTCACATTCAGGTCTGTGGGATGAAATAATGGCCTTTAACAAAGAAGGCAGTTGGCTACAAATTTCATGATGTTCCAATAAGAAATTATGATCATTGTGTCTTCTGCAATCAAGCATTGCAGGAACTCTCTGGTGTCAACTGGGCCCTTCTGCTCCTTGTTGTCTTCTTTCTTTTCCCCTAGTGAGACATTTTTATCTTGGAGAAGGGACACAGACAGGCAGCAAAGGAAGAGTGGCCATCAAGCTGAGATTTTTGAGTGTGTTCAACCTTAATGCTCAGAACATTTTTCTTTATGATTTTGTGAGATTTTGTGCAATCATGCTGGCCACATGATCACAGAGTAGTCTCTGACAACGCTGCTCTTTGGCTTAGAAATGGAGATGAGCACCGGCCCCTATGGTCAGACATGACTTGACAACCTTGTCAACGGGGAATACCTTTACCTTTACTCTTTTTCATTAAAGAGGCTTTTTCTTATAAGTCTCTGAAAGCTCTTTATATCATAAATGACAAAAATTATCATAAGAAAGTTCAGTTTAGAGTTTGTGTGTGTGTTTGGAGTTTGTATATCACACACACACACACACACACACTTGGAAGTACATTCTACAAAGCCAAATTACAAATCAGAAGGTTTAGGTTGCTCCTGAGTACTTTGAACAAATACTATAGATGCAAAATGAAAATTCTGTGGTCTCTCTCTAGGTCACATTGCATTTCCAAGGAAAGAAGCAATAGGTTCCATATGCATAGACTATCTTGATACTCACTGTCTTCTCCCTTGACTGATCCTTCCCCAGGAAAAGATAAAGTAGTATGAGTGGACAAACTCATGTACACAGTGGGGTAACTACATATTTTTGGTGACATTATTTTTGTTATAGGGTTATGGATTTATTTGGCTGTCTGAACTGTCTTAATTCTTTCATTCTAGAGATGGTACAAGAATGCTAGGTGGCTTGCAGCCTTTTTCTCTCATTCTTCAGTGCCAAAAATCTGCAGTTAATGCTGGGAATATAAATACCAACATAATTATGTACAGGATGTTGGAAACATTGTACCCTAGTAACTTCTCACACTCATCAAGTAACATGCTGAACTGTAGAAAATACAATAAAGCCATTCATTCTTCAGGTAAAGTTCTAAGAAGACCATTTTCTTGAGTTATTTAAGTAATAGGAAAAATGCTCTAAATGCTTCTGGGCTCAGTAGTATTGATTATTCAAATGAAACTTAAATTTAACTTCACTTTTAACTAAATTTAAATACATAACATGACCTAGGACTACATAAAAGCTCTTTTTGTCTGATAGGTAATTTGAGTGGGAACAATGAATATATATCTTCTCTTCAGTATTATATTAGTGCCAGTATGGTACTATGGTTCAAGCAAAATACCACAAACCACCAAACCACTGGATATTTTATTCTTTAAATAACTCATATGTGGATATGAAAATTCTGGTGGTTATTCTTTCCTTGGAATATTTGGAATGCCATCTAAATTATAGATTATATGAACAATTTGGTCAAATAAACAAGAAACTCATTAGCTGGCATTTGTTGAAATGAAAAAAGCCATGGCAATACAAATTTCAGACACACAATCCAATTTCCAAGGAAAAAAAGTTTTACAATTCTGGACTGTATGTGAGTGGTGTTTCTTGGAGATCAGAACCCATCTCAGCAGAGTTCAGGACCTAAGAGAGGGCTGTTCAACTTTGCTTGCTTGTTCAACAATTACCTGACTGAACAGACCAGATCTCTGCAAAATTTCTGACCTGCCATTTCTGTCTAGTAGAACTAGGATTCAGGTTATAACTTGGAAAAAAAGAAGAAAGAAATGAATTTCTTGGTATAGCTTTCTAGCCCAGCAATTTGCTTTGTGAAAACTTTGTTGTGAGTCAGCTTTTGTAATTCACTGAGCTGCTACTGAGAAATTCCCTCATTGTCACTTACCAAGAAACTGATGACCAAGAACAATGTAGGATTATTATCAAGATAATGCCTGGAGCAAGAACTGTTTTATGCAGGTTTTATGGGAAGATCAAAATATTATGGGCCTCTTTCTTTCTCAGAATCAGTAAATACTCATTTCAAAATGATTATTCTAATCTTAAATAATTTCTTATTCCAGTAGCTGTTTGGCATATTTAGTCTGGCTCCTTAGCAAAAGGCTGTCTCTGACATGGGAGGCCCTATCAGCAGCACCACTGCTGTCAGCAAAGCTTCTTGCCTCACAGGAACACATAGTCCCACCACCATGAAAATGTAGTGCCATGGCTATATAGCATACTGTATATTACATGTGACAGAGCAAAATTGCACATGCTCAGTCATTTTTATGTCTTCAGCATGTTTGTTTTCTTCATGTTTTACTCAGGGTTAACATTTTGACTTCAATGTCTGAGTAACTGTGAGATCGCTAAGAAATAAGGCCATATCAGTAGAAAAAAAAATGGTCACATCAAGAACATAAATAAAAATAAAGAATAAAGAATATGTATTTCATGTGTGTTTAATAGCTTTGTTCGTGCCAGTGGATATGCAAGTTCTAGTAATGGCCACATTTCTGAATAATATTTTTATTATTGTTTTATAGCGTGCTATTAGAATATGTATTTATCTTCTCCTTTCGTATTTTGGGCTGTGTGTTCCCTAACAGAACTCCACTGTATTCTGTCATTTTTACAATGGCATATGGCTAAATGCATAAAATACTTGGTTCAAACCAAAAAAATAGCAAAACCAAACATTTCTTTTTAAAATCTTTATTAAATTGAATATCAACTCCAAATGTTATCTTCTGTTGTTGACATCAACGACATATCAATACATCATATACACAAACATATACAATAAATTGTACTATCATTGAACATTTTACATTTTTTGCAAACAAAATATATCTCTTATTTTTATAGTCTGCCTCTTGTCAGATCAATGATGGAAAACTTTTTGGGCTCTGAGTGACCAAACGAAAAGGCCTATGGACACCCGGTGTTACCCAATGCTGGAGGCAGGACTACCAGGGTAGGACTTCTCTCCCCCCCCCCCGGCTCTCCAGAGATAGCTGAAGGCCCGGGGGGCAAGGGAGGAAGAAGAGGAACAGGCCCTCCTCCCCCTGCACCTTCAATCATTCTCTTCTTAGACATAGGCTTTGTTTGTGCAATGCAATGTCAAGAATTCTGGCTTACCCTGACCTTCAGTGCATAAGCAGCCCATTCACTCCTCTTGTCATACGGACAGGTAGCACTAATTAGTAATTGATGGCTCTGCTGTTTGTGATACTGGAATCCAGGAACCTGGTTTGTCACTCCCAAATGGACTGTGTTTTGATCCTGACTTCTTTGGCAGTAACAAAACAGAATCTTAGGTTTGGATGTCATGATAAACTATCTCTTTCTGGTTAACTTTACTGCTGTGAAGAAATGGAAAAACCCAGGAGGAAAAGGTTAGTATGCTGCTCATTTTACAAGCTCTGCACAATTATACTTGACATAATTATAGCTTTATGATTAAACTGTAATGGGCCACTTCTTATGGAATTCTAGGCTTTGCAGTTTAGGGAAGGACCAGAGACCTCCAGTGCCTCACCAAACCATAAGATCGTATAGGATATAGTTGTGACAGTTCAAGTGGAATCATAATGCTACACGTATGTAGTGTGAAGGGTCTCTAGTAAACAACAATAAGCCACTCTCAACAGATATGCAACATTCTGTGGCCATAGAGCATGCTCAGCTCCTCACTGAGCTTTATCGGGTTTTGTGAAAATGTTTTGTACTTCTACAGTATTATCCATAGCATGTAGAGATCTCCCTCTTGCTCACAAGTGTGTTGGTTAGGCACTTGGAAATTTTTGCTAATAGTACATGTACGGAACAACAGCCAGGACTATATTATATTGTATGTCAATAACAGAACTGGAAAAAATTACTCTTTGGGACAACAGCACAGAGAATTCCATTCCCTCCAACTGTGTCCCTGTCACAGTTTGGCAGGAACAGTCCTGATTAATTATCTGCTGTCCCACATTTTCAGCTGCTTTTAAAATGTCCATGTTTCTCCCTCCTCCTCCCACCTTTGGCCTCAACTTACTTCAATTGCTACAAAGTGAGGGTGCATCTACACTGTAGAAATAAATCCTAAGATTTGTAGTTTTACAGGATCTTTAGCCTTCTCTGGCAAAGAGTGCTTGTGCTTCACAAAACTACAAATTCTAGGATTATGTAGGAAGGAGCATGACAGGTAAAGTAGTGTCAAACTGCACTATTTCTACAGCATGCATGCATTCTGAGTTCAAAGTATTTTTTACTGAGGAGATTACCAGACGGGGGAAAATCAGAGTGGGGGGGGGAGGCATACTCCCAGCAAAGTAGCGCAATTGTGCTGAAGATTTTCAGATGACGATGTGCTTATCCAGGACTTGACCCATGAAGAACCAGCAATACTCCAACAACAAACCATTCACGAGACATGATGTGTCTGAAAATCTTCAGCATGCTACTTTGTCAGGAGTATGCCTTTTACTCCCAGCTTCCCCCCCCCCCCATATGATAATCTCCTCAGTGAACTCAGCAGAGGGGTGAAGAGTGGCAGGATTGAAATCATGACCTTCCTGGTAGATTCAGGCAAAAGCAAACTGCTGCAACTTTTCTAGCTCATGTGTTCTTCTTCATTAATAACTTTTGCCATCTTGACCAGAAGCTGATGTTGCTTGGCTGCATGTTTCCCAGTTTTCATCTATGCACATTTGAAGGGTATGGGATCCCCAACCAGTGCACAGTGCTGGCTGGGGCATTTGTGAAGTTATAGTCCAAAAAAGTAACTTTTCCAAGTTCTATCGATAAAAGGTTAGAACACGGTTTTATTATTTCACTGTTTTTAGAGAGAGAGAGAGAGAGATCTAGTGAAAACCTCGTGGACTCACAGGCTGGAGCTTTTGTAAAAAGCTGAATATATTTCTTTCAGTGAAGATGAGCAGGAATTCAATGCCAGACTTTATTCAGTTTCATTTGATGATCTGTTACTTTCTGGCAACGGCATCATTATTGTTAGCAGAGAAGAAGCTGATTTCTGGGAATGTGTTTTGAACCTGAATGAGCAACTGATACAAAGTGTTGGACTGCCAACATTGGGGCGATCATCTCCTCGGTCTTGTTTTCAGCAGATGCACACACTTGATAGGATGCCAGACATCTTTGTTAATCTAACTCAGTCATGAGCTGGGGGAGGGAGAACACTGTGGAGGCATATGTATGTAAGTGGCCACTATAAGAACAGGATGCTAGACTAAAGCAAAGCTTGGAAACATTTACTTTTTTGGACCACAGCTCCCAGGATACTCCAGCCAGTATAGGCAATGAATACTCTGGCTGCAGTTATTATTGGAGTTGTGGCCCAGAAAAGAAATGCTTCCAAGCTCTGGACTAGATAGGCCAGCCTTCCTCAACTTAGTGCCCTCCAAAAAGAAGATTGAGTTCTTGTCTGCTCAGACCAAAAGGTCTGTTTCTTCTTCATGGTCTCTGCAAATCACATAAATGGGTTTTATCTGCGCATGTGCAGCAACTTCGGAAACTTCTGTAATCGCTAGGCAGAACTTTAGTTGCAACTTTTTGGTGGTAGCTCCGCCCATCCCTATAAAGTCCCCTAGTGGTCCCGCTCTTCTCCAGTTCCTTTCGTCCACTGCGTTAGCAGCTTCGAAGGAGCTTCTTGTTGGCAATCGCTTCTCTTGGATAACTAACCTCGTTCTTTGACCTCGGCTTGTTTAACGACCACTCCAAGAAGATTGAGTTCTTGTCTGCTTGGGCCAAAAGGTCTGTTTCCCCCTGTTCTGGCACTGTCCTGTTTGGATGACACACATCCCAAAGCTTGGTTCTGATGTGAGTAGTCTGGATGATGTCTGGCACATTCTGCATCAGAACCAGGTTAACAGTCTTAAAGTGCATTTTTAAAATAGACCTGTTTCTCTGGATCTGCAGAGCCCTCCATTCCTGTACTGTGGTGGCTTCCTGATGGTCATCTTGCAGAGCCTCCCAGTGCAGGCGTTACTGCCACCAGTCACTTGTTCTGACCTCAGAACAAGATGCCCAGGATGCAATCATTGCTGGGCACCTCACTCAGACCTCATAAGCAAGCTATCCATAGCAGTGGTGAGAAGCCCCAGGTAGCACAGTGGGACACTCATGCAGACAAACACCAAAGTGCGGGAATGGAGGGCCAGGTAATGGGAGGGAGATTAGGGTAGTTGCAGGACCATGTATACTTTGGGCTGTCCCTGGAGTATCCTGATCCATGAAGGTAGGGCCTGAGATAGTCCATTGGTCTGATCCAGCAGCAGTGCTCTCCTTAGATTTACACCAACTAAATTGGAAAAGACCAGTTAAGTAATATGGACAACTTTTCTGCATGGCCTCTGAATCTGACATGTCGCAAGATGTGTGGGATTGAGGAGATCACAGTGAACACTCAAAAAGACCCTCAGTTCATCATCTTCATGGCAAATATCCATGCCAATAAATATGCTTGCAAATACCCATGTAAGTCCATCATTCACATTGTAATAAAGACTCTAATTATTATTAGTTTAAAAGATTTAAAATGGTGTCTCAGAGATAACCACTGTGTTAAAAAAAAACATCCCTGAATAACGTCAGCCTGCTTTACTCTCATGTGAAAATTGGTTTGAAATCATACTTCCCACAGGGATTAGACAAAATTACTTTTTTTCCCTTAAGAAAACATTTTTAACATTTTTGAAGGGATGTAAAAGGTTTAAATCTGATACAGGCCCCATTTAGCCATATTGTACTGTTTGGGACATGCTTTGGCTGACAGTGCTTTGACTAATAGGATGTTCTGTTATTGATTTAACTGTTGATATATCATTTCAGGGTAACAAGCTTAAATGTTAAGTGTAACATTTTAGGGTAACATACTTAAATGTTAAACAGGAAGCATCCCTGCAGTTAACAGAGAATTTATTCAGTTCGTCACATATTAACATATTTCTGAATTTAAATTATGGTAATTGTTTCTAAAATTTAATCTGTACTTGTAAATTAGGATGTACAAATCTATCCTTGTTTGCCCTTCTTTTTGGTGATGCAAAAGATATTACTCTGTTAGTAGTTTGGTTTATGAGGGGCCAGTTGTAGTAGTACAAATAATGGTTTGCATAATTGCTGAAGCTAAAACTAAACCATGAGTTCAAGGCAAATAGTCTTGTTACTGCAAACTGTGGTCAAGCAAGTAGGTTCTTCCTTGCCTGCTGCTATTCCTGTCCTCCTATTTGTTCAAAACTCTTCATCTTCCATAGTACAACAAAAGCCAAAAGATGGTGCATGAACTGTGATTCCTTCATGCACCACTCACAATTGAATAGCATGCCTGAGGCTCTTTCACTCTAAACAAATACAGCAGAGTGATTCCATTTATAATAATAATAATAATAATAATAATAATAATAATAATAATACATTTTGTTTATAGCCCACCTCTCCATGAGGATTGAGGTGGGTTACCACAAATAAGAATAACAATAAAATACTATATACAATTAAAATCCATATTTCTAAATAATCCCCTATCCCAACCCCCCTCCCAATCATAAAAAACCAAATTAAAAACAATAACAATATAAAATGAATAATAATATAAAATACTAATTAAAAGAGGAAGAGATAACAAATTTGCTAAAATTAGAGATACTTAGAGGTGAGGCATCTATCTTGGGTAGATAGGGGCTATCAATATCAGTGGAAAGGAGGTTAATCTGGAAAGGTCTGCTGGAAGAGATCCCTTTTAACAGCCTTTTTAAAGGCTTCTAGAGTGGAATGTGACGGATCTCCTCCATCAGGCCATTCCATAACCCAGGAGCGGCATGTGAAAAGGCTATCTGAGTTACTGCAGCCAATCTGGTCTTAGGCTATATACCCATGAATACAGATATTACTGTATATATCTGAAATTCTGGGTACTTGAAATTCTCTGTGTTTGATGAAGTGGACTGTATGCTCAAAAAGCTCATGCTATAATATATTGGTTAGTCTTTAAACAGGTCTATTGTCCTGTCTGCACTGGCCAGGATATTCCAGGAGCAGCCTGAATATCTTGGTTCCAGTGCTGCCTTGATGTTCCTGCATAACCTGGGGCCTTCCATCCCAACACCAGGAGGTTGTTTGCATGGGCATCCTGCTCTGCTGCTGGCATATGTCACTTGTTCCTGAGGTCAGACTAGGGCACCCAGCCTTGATGACATGGCTGGGCACCTTGTTCTGACAGAGCAAGTAATGCATACCAACAGTGGCAGCACCAGGTGGCAAAGTGGGACACCCATGTGAACAGCCAGCACCATCAGAATGGACGGTTCCAGATGTTCCCAGATGATTGGAGCAAATGGAGTTATTTAAACCTGTGTTAATAGAGTTAGACCCCACGTTTGGTGTTGAACAGGCCAGATATCATCTGGTCTGTTAATGCCAAACTCGGGGTTTAGGCTAAGCCTCATCCAGTCTTCCCATCAACAGGATTAGATGCGGGGAAGCTGGTTTCTTTGGCTCATGCAGATAGGATATTTGTTGACTTTGATCCAGCAGGTTAATATGACTTGCCCTTCGAAAAATTCATATGTACATAAAATATTCAACTCAGTTTTAATCCACAGCCAGAATGAATTCTTGCTACCCTTAAAAGAAATTATTGTGAAGACAATACCAGTTAATCTGAAGACAATCTGAATGTGGCAGAAGAATATCTGATCATACTTTTTATACTATATTATAGTAGGAATATGTCTATGCCTATTTAACTCTCAATGTTTAGCCACTTTCCAAACCATTCTCCTTCCTTCTCTCCTTCCTCCACTCCTTCTTTCCTTTCTTCTTCTCTCTTTCACCATAAATATTGTACTGGAATATGTTTTTGGGACTCTTCAAATATGAAACAGGGGAAAAGAATAATAAAGCCTTAGTGAAGACATAATGGATGCAAGCTACAGGAAAAGTGATTCTATCCTGGATATCAGTTAGCCTAAACCAGAGGTGGGCAAAGTATATAGCACTGGGGTCATACGTGACTTCTACAACTGTTTTGTGGTCCCTAATCCAGAGTGCCCATTTTCTGAGAAAAAAGGTAATTATCTTGGAAGCCTTCAGGAATAGCAATTAACCTTTTAAAAATAAGACATAGGGGTTGCATTTACTGTTTACATTTTAACTTTTTTTAAAAAAATAATAATACAAGTTTTAAAAACAAGAGGTGGATTTCAAGCAACATGGGTTTGTTTCATTTTATTTGGGTTGCAGGGAGATTTTCAGAAGTCCTCTGAAGGCCACTAGAGAAGGAAATTGGCCCTTGCACCCAGCAAATTTGCTTACTCTTGTCTTAAATAACACTGAGCTAAATAGACACGTGATCTGACTTTGTATATATTATATTATTCTATTGTAATAGTTCAAATCATTCTGAAAGTTTTTAAAAAGGTGTTGAGTTTTATTTAATTTTATCTGGCCTTTTAAAAAAAAAATCTACAGTTGGTGTCTCATGCTGTTATTTTTGTGTATTTATTGTTGATGCACTTTCTTTGGAAGCCAAGGGTTCTTTTTAAACAGCACAATAGGAATTCATTTAAATAAATTAAATAATGATAATTACATTTAAACATCACTGAAACCAGTAAGGCCCAAGTAAATAGCAGCTACCATTCATTTAAGTAACTTTGACTTTAGTTGAACTGGAAACAAGGAAACTTGTGGGATCCTAATGAAATAGGGCACAGTTCAGCCAAAGGGCTGGGAAAACTCTTCTGAGGTCCCTGAAGTGTAGCAACCTCTTACATTATGCCTAAATGTGCCAGCAAAAGCACCAGTTGTATTTCTGTGTAGAGTTACTTGAAGCATTTCCTTTTCCCCACCATTCATGTAGAAGGTTTGATACTCAACTTTATTCTCAACATAGTCTGATAGGCATTGCTGCTGTAGTATATATTGAGAAGCTAGATGTACTGAAGATGACATGGCAAGGCAGGGTGTAAAATTTCCTAGAAATCCTTCATGTATTGTAGTGCAACAGGATTGTAACCATGGTTTATAATGGAGTGAACCATTGCAATGGTCAACAATGATATCATATTGGATTAATAACAGAATATTAGACAAGTAACAGGACCAATACTGGTGGACCAATAAGAAAATATAATATCTGGCATTGACCAACCCGCCTGTTGATCGATGAACCCAATTGCCTTGTCACGGCCAAGCTTTGGGATGATAAAGGGATATTTGGTTGATTGTATGTCCTCATCTCAAGCAACTGGTTGATCACTTGTTCACATCTCCTCCCCTTGTCACCGGGGGTGCTTGTCCGGCGCTGTTCTCACAATAGCAACATCGCAATGCTCCTAGTGCCCCTGGCTCCTAGGCGGACTCCTGATCCCATGCTCTGCAGCACAGGAAACCACACCCACCAGATCTGAGAGCCATGCTATCACCACAAAAGGCCAGGCCCCCATCCCTGGGGCCTGCCTTCTGCCAACCCCTGCAATCTGTATTCCTCCAAGCTCTCAAGGCAGTCCCAAGCAAGGGTCCAGTCCTGGATGAATGTAGCCAGCAAATGCCCCCGATTTCCACCTGCCCATCTTTTTTATTGAGTCCACTGGCAAGCCGCATCCTACCACAATTGTGGCAGCACCAATGTGGAGAGTGACCTCCAAAGTCTTCTACTGGAAGCCTGCCATGCTTTCAAGCCAAACGAAGTACTGTCACCACTTGGAACCATGTCAATGGGGTGCCATCTTCATGGGTGAACAGCGAGCCTTCCGACTGTGGCCGGGATGCAATGTATCTGCGTAAGGTTCGCACTGGGCACAGGTGACAGCTGTGTAGCCATCTCAGCACAGTAGAGAATCCTTTTCCCATTTGGTCGCACTTTGACATCTCTCTGGACCACGTGGCCTTATAAAGGCCTCCAGGCCAATCAGAACCCTGGAGGACTGGAAAGCCCACCCCTCCAGCCTCCCCAGCCAATCTGGTCACCTACCTGCCCCAGCACTGGCCATTAGGGTGGCACTTCCGGCTCCCATTGCATGCTGGGAGTTGTAGTTGTGCCCCAAGCCAGATGTACCATCCATCCCAATCTCAGGCAGCCAATCCTGACCTCCCCAGCCCACTCCAGAGCCAGCTGGGAGAGTGCCAAGGCTCTGAGGAGGCATGACAGCCAAGCACCTCCTCCCGCGGCAACCAGGCTGACCGGTGAGTCAGGTGGACCCATTTGCTTTCTTTGTGTATTGTTCCAGGCTCTAAAAGTAACTTGATAAAACAGATTACATACAATTAGTTTCTGTTTTGTAATAATCAAGTCATATTATGATTGTATCTTAATGATGGATAACTTATTTCCTTTTAAGGGGCAATTAATTTTACTTTTATACTGAGGCAGTTTTATGATCTGAGATGGGGCCTCACATTGAAAGGATAGGGTAAGATGCTCCTCTGCTTAGACTATGGACGTTTTCACACGTGGGTCTCTAGCAACTAGCATCATTCCGGAATGAACGAAAGCAGCATCATTCCGGTATGCTTCTGGTCGCGCAAATGTAATTCCCAATGAAACCGGCATGCAAAAGAACGGGGATGATGCTGCAATGGGACGGGGATGGGAGGGGGTTCTCTGTGACATCGTGTGAACACAGGGACAAAGGATCCGCAATGGGATGGGGATGGGACGGGGATGGGCAGAATTCTGTGCAATGTCATGTGAACACAGGGGCAAAGGAACTGCAATGGGATGGGGATGGGATGGGGTTCTGTCTGCTTTAGACCCCGTGTGATAACGTCCTATGAGCCACCAATGCTTGCACAGTTACAGAAGTGTGTCTTCATTAAATGTGCTGAGCTGATGACAAGATGGGCAGGAGTGTGCTTTTTACTAGTGGCTTATGGCATTCAGAATTTTGGAAGTATTGCAATTGAAAATTAACTTTTTTAGTTATTTTGGAGAAACACAACAGGAAACAAGTCACCTTTAAAAAGCCTGTAACTATAATGACCCCTAACTGCTTTTGGGCCTTTGGACTATAGGTGTTTTAAAATAGTAACTTTCTGAGTCTGGATGGTGGATTTCAGGAGCTGCCTGACAGTGGAACAGAGTGACCAGACTCAACTTTGCTGGAAGTGTTTGTATCTTGCAGATCCAGCACTAGGACTCAATATGATTACTTCCAAGGCCCCTTCTAACTCAATGATATTTCTATGATTTGTTCTTGAGAAGTTGCAACAGTAACATTCAAAAATGAAAGCAAACAACCCCCCCCCCCAGTCCAGAAATACTCAAATAAAATCCAACTGCTTTTGTTTCTTTTACTAAAGATTAGGCACTGATGAGAGGGTTTCAGACTGAGACTGGATGGTGCCTCTTCTGTACAGGGATAATGTTAAAATGTTGGATAGAAGCAACATCTACTCTCCTCCCAGTTGGTTGGGTGGGTGGGTGGGACAAACATTAATAGTTTGTTATTTAAAAAGGGGAAGACCTAACTCAAAACCCCAGATACAAATATGTTCACAATATGGAATCAGTGTGCAATTTTTTTCTTTATAAAACCACTTTATAAATGGAAAACAATGTTGAATCACCACTACCAACACTGTGTAAAATTAAGTTAATGTAGCAAGGCAATTGGATGATAAAGACCAGTTATCATTTATCTGAATGATATTGGTTTCTTCATTACTGTTGCCTGAGCCCTGATAACAGCTTTTGCTCTGCAAATATCAATCCTCTGGGCTAGGGTCAAACAGAGCCTTGAAACGGGGGGGGGGGGGGGGGGACCATTCCCAGAATCCCCAGCCAACATGAGAGAAAATGAATGCTTTCAAGCACTGGGATCAGGCAAAATTTTGTAAGCTTGCCCCTTTAAGCAGGCACTCTGAAATGATGAAGACAAACTTGTCTCTTGGCATTAAATCAATGGTGGTACCAAATTCACAGTGCTAGGATCCACATGCTATGTGACAAAAGAATGTACTTGCTGCCTCATCATAGAGAAATTGCCAGAACTGGAACTAGACAAAAACAGGCCTTCTCATTCCTCCAAAGCAAAGCATCAGTTGGTTTAAGTAGTTTCTCTTTCCACATCCTTCCAATTTACACTCAAGTTTCAAGTACAGCTTAGGTTGGAGGGCAGACAAAAATGTTCCTCTTTCTGGTTGTCTCAGAACTCTATGCGCAGATGATTTTGTGGAGAGAACAACCCATTTCTAACCTCTTGCAATGACCTCTCCCCGGCGTGCTTGGTATGGATGAGCTTACTTATGCAAAAGGATGAGCTTACTTATGCAAAAGGATGAGTGTATCGGTCTCCTAGATTTTGCTGTCCAGAGCTGAGGCAGCACACAAGACACACTATTGATTATTATTATTATTATTATTATTATTATTATTTGCAACCAAAGAAACACTAACTCCTGAAAAATTCATATGCTCCAATTGTCAAAATTTGTCAGGGGCAGACCCAATTCATGGTCATCTCACTTTTTCAGATGCTTTTAAAATATCTCAGTTTCTCTCTCCTTCTCCCACTTTTCCCTTTTATCTTCTTCTTGCTGCAAAGTGAGTTAGAAGTGGGAAAGTAGGTTGCTCTCAGTTAATTCATCAGGGGGAAGAAGAGTGTTTTTCCTCATTTATAACTTTTGCCATCTTGACCACACCCTGACCACACCTTTGAACATTTCACAGATGGAAATGACGGCCCATGTGGCAAGGCAACATCAAAGTGTGGTCAAGATGGCAAAATTAACTGATGATGGAGTAGATCACATAAGCACAACTAGGAGATGCTGCAGTCATTTGCTTTTGTTTTTGCATCAGCCTACTGGGAAAGGCAAGATTTTGCCCTCTTCCATCCTCTCTCCCTGCTGACTTAATTGAGTGCAAAATACATTTGCATTTTGAACAGTTTGTGATAATTGAAGTAAGCTGAGGACAAAGAGGGGAGGTGGGAGAAGAAGAGAGAAGCTAGGACATTTTAAAAGCAGCTGAAGAAATGGGACAATAGAGGAGTAATCAGGACTGTCCCCACGAAACTGGGACATTTGGAGATCATGTGTTTTTTGGCCTCATGTGTCCTAGTTTTCATCTGTAAAATATTAGAGGGTATAAAAACAGCATTGCTCACTGCCTTAGCTCCATGGCCTCCATCAGGGTTAGGCAATATGATGTCTCCCTCCCCAATATTTTGGAGTACATCTGCTATAAGCCTCTGCCAGCATGGCCAAAGCTCAGGGATCATGAGAACTGTAGTCCAAAACATCTAAAGGGCAAGTGGTTTCCTATCCTAGGCTTACGTTAAGTCTTCTCGGACTGAATAAAGAGAGAAAGGCTAATATTTGCAGGCTCACTTGTAGCTATTTAGATATATGCACCACAAAAAGGTTATTCCTACCTTACTGCATTTTTATACAGCAGTAAAACTCTCTGGCAGAACATTTCATGGAAGCTGTGCTATAGAATTCAAGAAGCATCACAGCAGTCCTACATCACTGTGATTCAGTAATACATGTTTAGCTTTCAGGCAGTAGCTAGTTACTGCATTTATCTCAAGGACGCCAGAGGAGCTTGGCTCAAAAGACAAGCTGAGATAAGACAATGGTACTGTTATCAGTTTAGGTTTTGCCCTGGATTTCCCAGATGGTTTGTAACAACAAATAATGCCTAGTTATCCACTACAGAGTTTCAGATTGTTCTGCTATTCCCACAACATAACAGAAACCTTGTGAGAAGGACTCTTCATTCCATTTACTTCTGCCCTGCCATAACAAATCAGGGAAAGGGACTCACATTTATGAAGTTACAGATGTCACAATTTGTAGGGTCAACTTCTATCTGAATATAAATGGATTTAGATTTTTCAGTAAAGTAGGGAAACTCCTAACAATGGTTTCTTTCCCTTGCAACTCCCTGCATTTTCCCAGCACTTTCTCTTCCCATTTTTTTTAAAAAAAAACACCCCACAATTTTGCACAACAACAACAACCTTGTTAAGGAAAGAGAGCCAGCACAGCTGTATGATCTCTGTTGTTTGCTAGTGCTAGGAATCCTTCATTGGAACGGGGCTGTTTCTTAGGGCCTCGGCAGACGGCTAATTGAGCCGTCTTCCGGGCCCGGAAGAGGAGGGGCAGCCGCCCTCGGAGTCGCCACGGCGTTTGAGTCAGGGAAAGTGCGCCCGCCGCTTTTAGGGTGCACTTTCCCTGACATCTAAAAGGAGCGCCAATTTGGTGCTCCTTTTAGAGTCACCGGAGGAGCGCCGCGGTGTGGAGGCTGAGCTCCGCCGGCGCTCTGGACCAGGGCGTCCCCGACGCCCTGGTCTGCAGAGGGGGGTAGTTTCTCATCTTTTAGTACTGTAATTCTGGGACTGCATTACAGGATATTCTGTGATGAATGAAATATAATAACTGATAAACTGGTTAATAATTTGAATGTATGGTCATCTTTATTTCTTGGTAATCATATACAAAGGATTGCCACTGATGTGCACCCAACCCAGACACTGCCTGGAAACCATTTCATTTGACTGGTAATGTTTAATAGTGCAGGATAGCACTATGGGGACATCATGTGGCTACTTTGAAAATGGCAGCCAACTTTGATCAAGTTACTTAGCTGATTCTTGAAAGATAGCATCAAAGGAAGCAGTGGGATAGTTAACAACAACAACAACAACAGAGATATAATGAATCTACTCCAAAGGCAATAGGTCATGTCTGATCTTGGAAACAATACAGGGTCAATCCTGTATTAGTACTTGGATGGGACCCTGCCATTGAATACTAGGTGCTGTAGGCCAATGGTATGCAAACCTTTTACCCATGCCCCCCCCCTTTAAATCTACTTGCCCCACCATTAACGTAGTATATGAATAAAAATATTTTGTTTATTTGGTGTGTGTATTTTCATTTGCACATTCCTTCATATTCATATTTTAACATTTGTAAGGAAATAATAGCCTGGGGAAGAGAAGGTTAAGAGGTGATATGATAGCCCTGTTTAAATATTTGAAGGGATGTCATATTGAGGAGTGAGTAAGCTTGTTTTCTGCTGCTCCAGAGAACAGGACCCAGAACAACGGATGTAAGCTACAGGAAAAGAGATTCCACCTCAACATTAGGAGGAAATTCCTGACAGTAAGGGCTGTTCAACAGTGGAACACACTCCCTCGGAGAGTAGTGGAGCTCCTTCTTTGGAGGTCTTTAAACAGAGCTGGATGGCCATCTGTTGGGGGTGCTTTGATTTTGAGTTCCTGCATGGTAGGGGGTTGGACTGGATGGCTTTTTGGTCTCTTCCAACTCTATGATTCTAACATTGCTCAGAAACAGTTTTATTTCAGTAAATTAAATATTTGACTCAATGCATGTGTGAATTTTACACAAAAAAGTTTGAGGGGAGGAGGAAACGTCAGAGCCTCCAAGTCCCGTGCCTCCCTCGGGAGGTCCAGATCCACCATTTGAGAACCATGGCTGTAGGCTATATTTCAGAGGAAGGAATTGGCAAAAACCACCTCTGAGTAGCCCTTGTCTAAGAAAACCCTATGAGATTCATACAATTTTCCATAAGTCAACAGTCAGCTTAAAGGCACACATACACATGCACACATATAGTTTGAGGGTGAGCTATATGTTCCGTATTTAGTAAAGTATTCTATCTCATTTTAACTCAAATATCTGGGTTAGCTGTAATTCTACTGGTGCAGTTTACAATTATTATTCCATGCAGAGTTGCTACTTTTCATACCTGGTGGCCATCCTTTTGCTGATGAGCCAAGCTATACTTATCTGGATTGGTCTTCAGACACACTGTCTGCTTCCAGTCATATTCAAAGTTTTTCCAGTCTGGCATAACCTGTTGTCGCAAAGTTATGCTACATTATTATAGCACTATAATTTCACTTCAAGTGCCATGGCTGAATCTTATGGAATCCTGGGATTGACAGTTTTGTGAGACAAAACTAAGAATTCAAAATCCTCCTCCCTAAATTGCAGATCTCAGGATTCCACAGCTCTAAAAGTAGAATCATAGCATTATCACTGTGTAATGTAAAAGGAGCTATCCTCTATCAAAGCCCAGAAATGAGGAAATGAAGTAGGGTTTCAACAAAGCTAGCTCACTGTACTATGTTGACCAAAGGAAGAGAGAGAGAGAGAGAGAGAGAGAGAGAGAGAGATTCGACAGCTTTAAAAGCATATATTTTATTCAAGCTATGCACCAGGATTAGAGAGCCAGCATGATGTTTAACTCTTGGACCACAGCCGATGATCGAGACAGGGAGAAATAGATCTGGGTGTCATCAGCGTACTGATAACACCCAGCCCCATAACTCCTATGGCTCAATGTTATGGCTCAATGGCAGTTAAAGTGGTGTCAAACTGCATCATTTCTGCAGCACAGACTAAACCCAAGTTGTTTTGCCTTTGCCTTCCTCTGAGTCTGAGAGAGCATGACTTGCTCAAGGTCACCAGTAGGATACCATGGCTGAATGGGGATTCGAACCCTCTTCTCCACAATTGTAGTCCAAACCACTACACCACGCTGGCTCTCCTGAATCCATTCAGCCATATAAACTTCCAGATTTGATATTTATAAGTTGTTACTGGTTCTTAGTGAGAAGCAGACCTTATTAACAAGTAAATGGGATGTTCGCCTTTAAATACCAAAATTCAATGTTTCTGTGTCCTTTTGGGAGGGGGGAGCAGTTGTTTCCCCTACTGCATTATGAGGATAGCACATGCTGTCTGAACTTGCTAAATAAAATCTATTTGTGCCAAAATCACACTTCAAACAATATTTGTTTAGAATTCCCTGAGCAGATTAGAGAGATGTGTCTAAGAGAGGGCTCTTTATTTGCAATACACTTCTTCTCAAATTGCATCTATAACAACTGTTGCTTGGGTCAGAGGAATAAATAAAACTCTCGACAATGTCTGCATTGGGGATTTTAAGTTTGCAGTGTGCAAAAACACGGATAAATTAGAAGCGAATTTGAAAATGGAAAAATAAAATCCATTCTGAAAATCTAGTCCTCAGCTATACGAGTATACATAAGTGTTAACCTACCAAGTTTCTGTTGATTTAATAGGTTTGTGGTAGCTGAAATTAACCTTAGGATTTAAGAGACCACTTTAACTGTCATGGCTCAATGTTATGGAATCCTGGAATTAGCAGTTTTGTGAGATATTTTGCCTTCTTTGTCAGAGAGCTCTGGTGTCCCACCAAACTACAAATCCCAGAACTCCTTCGCATTGAGCCATGGCAGTTAAAGTGGTATTAAATTGCATGTGAAGGTATTTCTGGAGAACAAATTGTTCTTGACTGGAGTTGTTATGTTTATGCTATGCTATGACAAGGTATAGCTGCAATAGCTTCTAGACATCCCCATCATAGGAAGTGTTTGCTATTCATGATGGGTGACCTATTAACTGCTGGCCTTTAGGGCAGTACTTTACCTCTCTTTCACATGCTTTGCTTAAAATCCAGGTATAGTTTCTGACATCTCTAGGCAGGGTCTCTAGGAAAAAACCTCTGAGGACCAAAGATGGGGAACCACTAACCCAGAATATGCTTCAGTAATCTGGCCTTCTGATCTTAGCAGTTTTTGATCAACAGATGTTAAATATTTCTTGTACTAAAGAAGTCCCTCCAAAATTATATAGGGCAGTGGCATCACTAGGGGTGTGTGTATAGGGGGGTGCGTACCACACCAGATGACACCCTAAGCGGGAGTGTGACACCACTGCTCCTCAAATACCTACCTTTTGGCAGAAATGGACTGTGTCATTCATCTGCTTCCCTTTAAAATGCTTTAAGGGATGGTGGGAGTGGGGTGAAGCTCAGTGGGAGGAGAAAGGAGAAGCCCCAATTTAAAAAAAATTAAAAATAGTGTGTTAAAAAAACACACACATCCTTTTAAAAATTTATTTAAAAAACATCACATTTTAACCAAATATCCATTATGTATATTTAAATATATTTAGGTTGTGCTTATGATATTGTCATTTGAAGGTATAATTTTAATTTTGCTAGTTGTTTATGTCACAGCTATTAGCATTACATTCAGTGGTATATGGGGATTATGATTTACGAGTAACAGTAGCGTAAAAAAGCATTTCTAAGGATTCTGTATGGTGTGCCAATGGGGAGTGGGGTGACACCATGAGTTACTGCATTGGGTGACACCAACCCTAGGGATGCCACTGATATAGGGAACCATATCTATTGTGTAGGGTTTTGTTTTGTTTTTGTTCTTGATACTTAATCTTTTATCTTCTTCCTGTTCTTCTCTTCAGATCTCTCAGCAGTGATTCAGTGGTGTCAGGGCTTGCAGGGTAAGGCCACTGAGATTTTCTGATAAGGGTCAATGGCATTTTCTGCCACCCTCCCTGGAGAAATGGATTTTCCAAGTGATAGTGTAGTGTTATGAGTGATTCCTGTCCTCTAGTCCAAAATGTATGGGGAGTTTGGTCTTAAGTAATAATAATAATAATAATATTTTTTATTTATAGCCCGCCTCTCTGCCCAACAATCGAGGCGCGTTACAGCATTTAAAAACAAAACAGTGTAAAAACATCCCCAAACCTAAGTCCCACCTCCCAACCCCTTAAAACAATATTAAACCAGAAAAGGAATTAAAACAAATTAACAGTTAAAAACAGTACAATCTAATACAAATATTGCACGCGATAGGCCGGATTAATTAAATGACGGACAAATTCGTCTCCCAGGGCAGATGTTCCGGGGGATATTATTCAGGGAAGGCCTGCCGGAAGAGATCCGTCTTCACCGCCTTCTTAAAGGCGGTTAGCGTGGAAATAAGACGGATCTCGTCCGGCAGGCCATTCCATAGCCTGGGGGCAGTGGCGGAAAAGGCCCTCTGGGAGGTCTGGGACAGCCTGGTCTTTATTGGCTGTAACAGGTTCCTCCCAGAGGACCGAAGGGCTCGAGGGGGATCATACGGGGAGAGGCGGTCCCTAAGATAAGATGGACCCAAGCCATGTAGGGCTTTAAAGGTTAAAACCAACACCTTGTACTGTGCCTGGAAACTAATCGGCAGCCAGAGGAGGGATTTGAACACCGGTGTAATGTGCTCCCTCCTTGATGTCCCAGTAATTAGTCTGGCTGCCATATTTTGTACTAGTTGAAGTTTCCGGGTTAGGCACAAGGGTAGCCCCATGTAGAGCGCGTTGCAGAAATCCAGACGTGAGGTTACCAGCGCATGTACCACTGTTTCCAGGTCCCTCATGTCCAGATAAGGGCGCAGTTGGCGTATCAGCCGAAGCTGATAACAGGCACTCCTGACCACCGCATTCACCTGACAAGTCATGTGGAGCGACGGATCTAGGAGCACCCCCAAGCTGCGAACACAGTCCTTAGAGGAGAGTGTGACTCCATCCAGGACTGGAGAGTGTATTCCCAGATCTGGTTTCGGGCCTGTCACAGTAAGTACCTCCGTTTTGTCTGGATTTAACTTCAGTCTGTTTTTCCTCATCCAATCCATTACCGCTCTTAGACAGTCATTAAGAGGTGAGGCGCCATCTGAAGTCTGAGTCGATGATCTGGTCATGGAGAAGTATATCTGGGTGTCATCAGCATACTGAAGACACCGCGCTCCATGCCTCCGAATGATCTCCCCCAGCGGTTTCATACTACACAGTTACAGCAGTCTTTAACTTGCATGATATAAGTGGGCAAGAAGCATTAACTTTACAAAAGACCTACTTCTGTGAGAGATGAAAAACACTAGAATAGAGATATTAGAGAGAGGAGGAAAATCCTCTAAATATTTGCATTCTCCTTGGAGGTGTTTCTATAGGTGAAGTCATGATGAGGGTCTGTACTTTCAAATTGTTGAAGGGAAAACTACTGGGGAGTGCATTTTGAGTTGAAAAACATTTTGAGTTGACAGGGAAAGGATTTTGTCACCCTCCCCAATTCAAAACTGCATTATCTTGAGGCTGTTTTCCATAAAGCGGGGGGAGGGGGGAGAGCAAAACCTTGTTAGGACTTGTGATATGCATTTCTGTAAAATGTATAACCTGCCCCTAATAAGTTTTTTGCCTGAGCTGGGAACTAATAAAAAAGAATGAATCACACATATATAGCATCTTTCAACCAGGGATCATGCAGTTTATTTGAAATACAAATTAACAACATTTTTTTTAAAGCCCTCTGAGGTTACCCAAGCACTATTATTCTCAGAGGAGTTTCTAAACCTATACTATTACCAGTACTAGCCACATAAAAAGGTACATTGCTTCAGGTATATGGTCAGGTTAAGGGGAAATTAGATGTAATTTGAGTTATTGTTTTGGCACAACTAACTGTATGACAGATTCAAAATTCCTAGTGTGTTAGTCACGTTAGTCTCCCCCAGCACAAACAACACAGAGGCAGTGGTGCTTTACAGCAGTATGATATTTTCAGTCATGGCGCCAACTGATATAGAACCCTGGGATATATAGTTTGGTGAGGTACTTAGAATTTTCTGCTAGGGGATTTTAGTGCTGTAATGCATTGGGAAGACTAGAGCTCTCTAGCAGAGAGGTCTAAGCACCTCACCAAACTATAGATCCCATTAATTCAGTGAATTATATCATGCAAGTTAAAGACTGCTGTAACTGTGTAGTATAAGTACATACAAAATTCTGCAGCAAAGACTCCTACCATATATGGAACATGAAATCGCAGAGGTGCAAGCTAAGATTCAGGAAAGGAAGAGACACTAGGGATCACATTGCAAATATATGTTGGATCATGGAGCACACCAGGGAATTCCAGAAGAAAATTTGCATGTGCTTTATTGACTACACCAAAGCCTTTGACTGCATAGATCACAAAAAGCTATGGGTTGCAGTTAGAGGAATGAGAGTGCCACAGCATTTGATTGTTATGCTGTGTAACCTGGACTCCAGAGAAGAAGCTGACATTAAAAGAAAAATACAGAGAAACAGAATGGTTCCCAAATGGCAAAGGGGTCAGGCAAGGCTGCATACTATCATCTCATTTATTCAACCTATATGTAGAAAATATCATATGCACAGCAGGCTTAGACTCAGAGGCAAGAGTGAAGACAGGAGGAAGGAACATTATACGCAGATGACACAATACTACTAGCTGAAACAAACAAAGACCTGGAGCAATTATTGGAGAAGGTCAAGGAGGAAAATGCCTAAATTGGATTAATGCTAAACATTAAAAAACAAAAACAACGACCACAGAAGAGCTACAAGAATCTATTCTAGACAATGAGAAAACTGAATTGTCAAAGAGTTCCTCGGTTCAAATATTGATCAGAATGGAGACAGCAGTTAAGAAATCAGAAGAAGACTAGGACTGGGAAGAACTGGACAAGATCAAGACATAACTCTGAACACTAAAGTGAGGATTGTCCAAACCATTGTATTCCCCATCACCATGTATGGCTGTGAGAGCTGGATAGTGAAGAAAGCTGATAGGAAGAAAATAAGCTCATCTGGTATATAGTGCTGGAATAAAGTACTGAGAATATTGTGGGCAGCCAAGAAGACTAACAAATGGGTGCTAGAACAGATCAAGCCTGAACTCTCTCTGGAAGCCAAGATGACTGAAATTGAGGCTGTTGTACTTTAGTCATATCACGGAGAAAATGAATAATTAGAAAAGACAATGATGCTAGGAAAGGTGGATAGCAGTAGAAAGAGAGGCAGGCCACATGCTAGATGGTTAGACCCAATCATGGAGGACATAGGCCTGGGCAGAGTGGTTGAGGACAGCAGGTCTTGGAAATGTCTTATCCACAGAGTCACCAAGAGCTGAAGTTGACTCGAGGTCAGTTAACAACAACAGGTACATTCTAACAATTTTTATTAAGCACATATTTTCATGGACCACAACTCCCCATTTGATGAATTAGGGTGAGGTTATGCAAGTTTATGCCATATAGAACTTGTTAGTCTTTAAGGTGTCACTAGTTCTTGATTGCTGTTTTCATGTTGAAGTGATTATTGGTCGAAAATCATGCAGAGATACTATATGTTGGTGATGCAGATGAATAGCCTGTATTATCTGTTTACATGAAAAATCAGTTCTTTTAAGAAATGTAGAACTTGTTGATTGTTTTGTTTTCTTGCTGTCAGAGGTACTAGATCATTTGTCCTGCATACAGTGTGACTAGGCAGCCTATTCCTATGTGATGCCTTTGTCTGTGTGGCAGAAGGAATGACATCTACTGTCAAGAGAGATTGAAGCATGATCCACACTGTCTGTTTTGCTCACAACAGGACCTCCCTCTCCCAATATTTTTATCATGTGTCTAGAAGCAACAAGTGTCAGGAAAGTCAGACTTCGGTAGCTTGAGGCAGTTACAGGTGAGTCAGTTACTGGTGATTGTCCTAGCCCAGAGGTGCATCTACATTGCAGAAGTAATGCAGTTTGACCCCACTTTAAATGCTGTAGCTCCATCCTATAGAATCTTGGGATTTATAGTTTTGCAAGGTCTTTAGCCTTCTCTGCTAAAGAATGCTTGTGTCTCACAAAACTACAAATCCTATGATTCTGTTGGTGGAGCCATGGCAGTTGAAATGGTGTCAAACAGCATTATTACTATAATGCAGATACACTCCAGTCATACACATGCAGTATGGAGAGTTATCTGAAAACAGGGGGTAGGGGGAACGTAGTAATAAGGTCTCGACCATTCTGAAGTCAGACATGGAAAACAAGCTGTCATAATAAGCAAAGAAGAGGACAAGGCCAGTTCAGTGGGCGTTTTCACACGGGGCTTTAGGCAGACACAATCCTACCTCCATCCGGCCCCAGTCCGGCTCCTTTGCAAAGTTTTCACACGACGTCGCAGCAAGCCCCGCCCCATCCAGTGCCATCCCCGGCGCTAGCCGGCGTCAGTCCGGGTCCTTGCTCTGTGTGTTCACACGACGTCGCAGCAATTAAGTTGCTGCTGCCGGAAGCAATCAAGAGCCATTCCGGAATGCTGCTGCTTTCACCTCCGGAATGGCTCTTGATTGCTTCCAGGTGGCTTTGGACCCATGCGTGTGAAAACATCCAGAGTCCAGATATCCAAATAATCTAGTAGCACATGAGAACATAAACCAGTTTGATAAATCAAAAGTCCATTAAAGGTACATAAGGTGTGGCTTCTTTGTCATCTGGGCATCCTACTACACTGACATGGGGGTTAGACTGGGAAGATTTGCCCTTGTTCTGCTTAACAAAGTTTATACATTTGAAACAGCAGTCTAGGCTGAAATATAGCTGCCCACAGCCTGAAGCCAACAGTGATGGAGAAAGCTGCCCTTGTTGAATGTTTAGGGCTACAATTCTCTTGGATGACTGGCCATACTGGTTGGGGAATTCTGGGAATTACAGTTCCTCCCAAAATATAATTTTCCCATGTTCCATTAATGGTTTAACTACCATACTGCTGTGATCCCAATCCAGTTGCAACTTCCCCATGCTTGCTGTTTGTGTAGGAAGAAGAAGAACAACAACATTGTAATGAACAGGAACCTTTTTCCAAACATATGCTGGGCATGGACTAGGATTCCAGCAGGTGGCAAAGGGTTAAATCTCTGGGACTCTCTGTACTAGGTAATTAATGTTTTTAAAAGAAGCCATTCATGGAATGATCAAAACCTTATTTAATGTATCCATAAGGTACACCATATCTTGTCACTTTCCCCAGTTCTTGAAATTGCTGCAACTTGTTAAAAAACCCCAAAACCTTCCCAGATGCTTCTATGAGAAAAAATAACAATGACTATATTGTGAAATTCTCAGAAGCTGCTGGAGACAACCCATAAAAGTTAATTGGTTTGGGGGGGTGGGTGGGCTTTTTTTTAATGGAATGTGGCTCTGGCCAATTTTGTCACTCTGGTAATCATTAAAAGGGCAAAAGAACCCATAAAATGGGAATGATCTTTAGAGCAGAGGAGGCCAAAAGGTCAATGTGAATCATTCAACTGGCAGATATCTGGATGATTTGAAGCAGGCTGGCAATGAGTTCTGATTTCTTATTTTTCGACAATAGCAGCAACAACTACAGTAGCAGCTCCATCCATAATTACATGGCTGAAATGGGAAAAGGAGACCAAATCTAGGTACATGCTGCACCCTAAATTCTTCATCACTCAGAGAGAAGTGGGTAAGGGCAACAATTTATCTATTCCTTTTTCCTTTCCTCATCATGGAACTACCTCTCTGCAATGGTGAGACTACATGCTCCTGTGAGGTAAGAGGCTATGCTGATGGTAGCAGTGCTGCTAGTAGGATCTCCCACATCAGACAGGCTTTTGCTGAAGAGCCAGCCTAAGGAGATTACTACACTTGGTTTTAAAAACGTGATTAGACCTGGAAAAAGGCAGCTTTGGCAACACTTATTGGACACTGTTGCCTCTCACCCAGAGCTGTTGCATCCCCCAACCATTATTAAGACATCCCTTTTCATTGATGGAGGAAAGCCATCAATGAGCTGTCAATAGCATAAGTCCCCAGGTGTGAAATGACACTCCTGGGGCTGTTGCAGTTTGGCAGTCATGTGGTGTCAGTGTCTCCTCCTTTCTCCAAGCAACTCAATTACCTTTTATTTTTCATTTTCTATTTCAATTCAAATTGCAGTACCGGAGATCCAGAGTTGTACAAATTTTTTGTTTTGTTGTTGTTAACTGCCTTTTGCGTTGATCTCGACCCATGGCGGCTCTGCTGATGAGACATCTCCAGGCCCCCCTGTCCTCTCCTGCTCTGCCCAGCTCCTCCAAACTAATATTCATGGTCTCTTTAATAAAATCCAACCATCTAGCATGTGGCCTTCTTCTCTTTCTACTTCCTTCTACCTTTCCCAACATTATTGTTTTTTTCCAACGATTCATGCCTTCTCATGATGTGCCCAAAGTATGATATCTAAGTTTTGTTATCTTGGCCTCCAGGGATATTTCTGGATTGATCTGCTCTGGGACCCAAATTGTTTATCTTTTTGGTTGTCCATGGAATCCTCAGCACTTTTTCCCAGCACCACATTTTCTCAAATGAGTTGATTTTCCTCCTATCTTCTTTCTTAACTGTCCAGCTCTCACATCCATACATGGTAATAGGAATACAATGGCTTGTATGATTCTGACTTTTGTGCTGAGTTGTGCAAAATAGTGAAAAAAATATTAAAATAGCATTTAAAAACTCAGAAGGCACACTAGGACCTCATCCACACTTGCATTTAAAACAGTTTGTAAGTTGCATTGTTACAGTGTCTCTGTGTAGCAAAAAAATGGGACAGAGAGACACCAAGGAATGAAGGAAAAAGAGTTTATTCTGAAAAAAACAAAATTACACTAGCCAGGACTCAGTAGCTGGGGCGGGGCTATTCACGGGCGCGGTCCCACTACTGCTGAATCGATTCATACCAATATGTAGGTCACACTATGTTTTCCATTATTGAATGCACTCGTGTCCATTTTAGCATGATCCTTGTTCACACATTTGCACTGCTACAAAATGGATTCCCAATATCATGCACGATTGATTCATCATGGTTCTTTTAAAAAAATATCAAACATATGATGCGCATCTACATGTTTCCGGTGACGCTATACTCAGAGGTTTGGCTGAGCACAGGTGTGGAGGCACACATCAGCTGTCACTATTTCCATTCCCATCGCCTCATGATCTGCTGGCAAGGGTAATGCTGTTTTGGAAGCAATATTGTGCTTTATGCATCCACTTTTCTCATGTGCCTCTGGATGAGGAATGTCTGTCTGTGAAGACTTGCCGCTTTGGGAGCTGCTCTGGGAGAAGCCATGGATGTGACAGTTCAAAGCCAGAGAAGGAGGAGATGTGTCCGCAGCAATCAGATAATGGAGCACATGATGTCATTTTCCTGTGTGAATGAGGCCACTGACTTAAACAGTGCTATGCAGTGCTTTTATGAACCTATGCCAGGAGGTGGTGGGTATCCCCCAACACAAAGGAATGTGGGATGTTTTTGCCACTACTGTGTGGTCCGATGAGAAGTGGAAGTTCTGCATGTCGCGAAGAATTTTCTGTATGATTGTGGAAGAACTGCGGCCACATATAACTACACATGACACCCATCTACATCAGGCTGTTTCAGTGGAAAAACATGTTGCCATTGCTGTGTGGTTGCTGGCAAGCCAAGGTTCCTATTCCACAGCAGCTACAAAGTTTTGTGTTGGAAAATCCACTGCCTGCGCTGCTTTTCTCCAAGTGGTCCTTGCCATGGAGATGGTGCTTCTGCGTAAGACTGTGTACCTTGGAGACCATAGAAAGGTGTGTATTTGTAGCCTGTGTCTTTATATTACATTTTATCTGCATTTGTCTCTTTGCATTTGTATCCTTGTTGTACTTTGAATCTGTTTGTCTTGCTTTGCACACTATGTATTTCCACTTCTTCATTTCTAATGTCCCTACAGGTGGTGGCTGGCTTTGAAAAGACGGAGTTCCCACAGGTTATCGGTGCTATGGATGGCTGCCATTGTAAAACCATTGCTCCTGTGTGTCAGTGGGGCCAGTTCATCATCAGGAAACATGAATATTCCATGCTCCTGCAAGGGACATCTGACCATACTGGGCGGTTCATAGACCTTGTGATTGGGTAGACAGGGTCGAATCATGACTCTTTCGTATATAATAATAATAATAATAATAATAATAATAATTTTTATTTATAACCCGCCCCTCTGCGTGGCAATCGGGGCGGGGTACAACAAGATTAAAAACAGAACAGAGTTAAAAATCATTCCCCCATCTCATATGTCAGGGATGATGGGAGTTGTAGCTCTTCACCTCTGGCTCTAACTCAGCACCTTGTTATGCAGCAGAGCTGACCAGCTTTGATCAGTGGTTGATGCTTCTTTCCCAAGCAGCAGAGTTTCAGAGAATAGGCTGAAGACCCTGACAAACTCTCCAAGCCTTCTCACTCTTCTTCCTGAGATGTCTCCAAACTTCTCCAGGATTCTTCTGGCTCTTGTATCTTCCCTCAAGACACCAGACAACTCAGTAGTCTTATATAATTTGCAACTTGCAACTGAACTATGTTTTAAACGGAACATGTATAAGAAATGGAAAAATGGGGAAATCACCAAAGAGGAATTCAAACAAATAGCTAGCACGTGTAGGGTTAAAGTCAGAAAAGCTAAAGCGCAGAATGAAATCAGGCTTGCTGGAGCGGTTAAGAACAATAAAAAGGGCTTTTGGGGGTATGTCAGTAGCAAAAGGAAAAAGAAGGAAATGGTAGGGCCACTGTGTGGAGAAGATGGCAAAAAGTTAACAGGGGACAGAGAAAAGGCAGAATTACTCAACACCTTCTTTGCTTCAGTCTTCTCAGAAAAGGCAAAGGGTGCTCAACTTGAGGATAATGGAGCAGAGGACAGAATAGGAGAATTTCATCACAGAATAAGTAAAGAGATAGTACAGAAACATCTGGTTAATCTAGATGAATATAAGTCTCCAGGACCAGATGAATTACATCCAAGGGTATTAAAAGAACTGGCAAATGTAATATCAGAACCATTGGCAATAATCTTTGAGAATTCCTGGAAAACAGGAGAGGTCCCAGCGGACTGGAGGAGGGCAAATGTTGTCCCCATCTTCAAAAAGGGGAAAAAAGAAGATCCCAACAATTATCGTCCAGTTAGTCTGACATCAATACCCGGAAAGATTCTGGAGCAGATCATTAAACAGAGAGTCTGTGAACATCTGGAAGATAATTTCATGATCACAAAAAGTCAACATGGGTTTCAGAGAAACAGGTCATGCCAGACAAATCTGATCTCTTTTTTTGATAAAATTACCAGCTTGGTAGATGAAGGGAATGCTGTGGATATAGTATATCTTGATTTCAGTAAGGCCTTTGACAAAGTTCCCCATGACATTCTTGCAAGCAAGTTGGTAAAATGTGGGCTAGACAAAGTAACTGTTACATGGATTTGTAATTGGTTATCTGGTCGAACACAAAGGGTGCTCAACAATGGCTCCTTTTCAACCTGGAAAGAAGTGATCAGTGGGGTGCCACAGGGCTCTGTCCTGGGCCCAGTGCTATTCAATATCTTTATTAATGACTTGGATGACGGTATTGGGGGCATAGTTATCAAATTTGCAGATGACACCAAATTAGGAGGAGTAGCTAATACCCCAGAGGACAGGATCAAAATTCAAAATGACTTGAGCAGACTAGAAAGTTGGGCCAAAGCTAACAAAATGAAATTCAACACAGAGAAATGTAAGGTACTGCACTTAGGGCGGAAAAACGAAAAGTACAGATATACGATGGGGGACACTTGGCTGAATGAGACTACCTGTGAAAGGGATCTAGGAATCCAGGTGGACCACAAGTTGAACATGAGTCAACAGTGCGATGCAGCAGCTAAAAAGGCCAATGCAATTTTAGGCTGCATCAGTAGAAGTATAGTGTCTAGATCAAGAGAAGTAATAGTGCCACTATATTCTGCTTTGGTCCGGCCTCACCTGGAATACTGTGTCCAGTTCTGGGCACCACAATTCAAAAAGGATGTGGAGAAACTGGAGCGTGTCCAAAGGAGGGCAACTAAAATGGTGAAGGGTCTGGAAAGCAAGCCCTATGAGGAACGACTTAGGGAGCTGGGGATGTTTAGCCTGGAGAAGAGAAGGCTGAGAGGTGATATGATAGCCGTGTTTAAATATTTGAAGGGATGTCATATTGAGGAGGGAACAAGCTTGTTTTCTGCTGCTCCAGAGACTAGGACCCGAAACAATGGATGCAAGCTGCAAGAAAAGAGATTCCACCTCAACATTAGGAGGAACTTCCTGACAGTAAGGGCGGTTCGACAGTGGAACACACTCCCTCGGAGAGTAGTGGAGTCTCCTTCCTTGGAGGTCTTTAAGCAGAGGCTGGATGGCCATCTGTCGGGGATGCTTTGATTGGGAGTTCCTGCATGGCAGGGGGTTGGACTGGATGGCCCTTGTGGTCTCTTCCAACTCTATGATTCTATGATTCTATGATAAAAGATCTACTTTATTCTACTATATACATAAATACTATATGCCCTACAAATCACAATCTCTACACTTCACAATATCTCCAAAACTACTCCACACTACACCACAATGTACATTAGCAAACATTGCAATTTATAGCCATTGTTAGACACCACCCACCAGTCAGTTTCCACCCAGTGGGTGTGTACATACATCTTGATTGGTCCACATAGATCATCCCATACCTAAGACCAACCCAAGTGTTTCATCACTTTACCTTGACCACTTAATGAGTCTCAGGTGTTTGCAATCTATCACAGGTGTTCTCAATATACCTTCTATAACTTTGTCCTTGGCTCTCAAGGCTTCTTAATTATATTATCTTTTTCACCTGTGTATCTTCCTGATTGCTCCTGCTTAGTCACTTTGACATTCACATAAATATTTTTATTTCTATTACTGTATATCCCATGTTGCTTTTTCCTTAACATCATAATCCCGCCCTCCCATCCCCTTAAAATAAGATTAAACTATAATCAAATTAAAATGCCGCATAGTTAAAAAATAAAAAATAAACATACAATAACACAGAATCGGTGGAGCAATTCTAAAAATTCTAAAAATTCTAAAAACTCATCTCCCAGCTAACGCTATTCCGGGAAGGCCTGCCGAAAGAGATCCGTCTTTACTGCTTTCTTGAAAGCAACAAGAGTAGTAATAAGACGGATCTCGTCCGGCAGGCCATTCCAGAGTCTGGGGGCGGTTGCGGAGAAGGCCCTCTGGGAGGTCTGAGACAGCCTAGTTCTTATTGGCTGTAACAGATTCCTCCCAGAGGACCGCAGGGCGCGGGGGGGATCATATGGGGAGAGGCGGTCCCTAAGATAAGATGGACCCAAGGCATGTAGGGCTTTAAAGGTCAAAACCAACACCTTGTACTGCGCCCGGAAACTAATCGGCAGCCAGTGGAGGGATTTAAGCACCGGTGTTATGTGCTCCCTCCTAGATGTACCGGTAATTAGTCTGGCTGCCATGTTTTGTACCAATTGAAGTTTCCGGGTTAGGCACAAGGGTAGCCCCATGTAGAGAGCATTGCAGTAATCCAAACGTGAGGTTACCAGGGCGTGCACCACAGTTTCCAGATCCCTCATGTCCAGATAAGGGCGCAGTTGGCGTATCAGCCGAAGCTGATAGCAGGCGCTCTTGACCACCGCATTCACCTGACTAGTCATGTGAAGCGATGAATCTAAGAGCACCCCCAAGCTGCGAACACAGTCCTTAGAGGAGAGTGTGACTCCATCCAGGACTGGAGACTGTATTCCCAGATCTGGCTTCGGGCCTGTGACTGTAAGTACCTCCGTTTTGTCTGGATTCAGCTTCAACCTGTTTTCCCTCATCCAATCCATTACCGCTCTGAGACAGTCATTAAGAGGTGAGACGCCATCCGAAGTCTGAGACGATGATCTGGACATGGAGAGGTATATCTGGGTGTCGTCAGCATACTGAAGACACCGAGCTCCATGCCTCCGAATGATCTCCCCCAGCGGCTTCATGTAAATATTAAACAACATCGGGGACAGGATGGCACCCTGAGGGACACCACAATTAAGTTCGATTTTAGATGAGCAACTGTCCCCGAGCCTCACCCTCTGAGATCTGCCCGAGAGGAAGGAACGGAACCACTGCAAAGCAGTGCCTCCAATTCCCAGCTCTCTCAGGCGATCTAAGAGGATGGCATGATCTATGGTGTCAAAGGCTGCTGAGAGATCCAAGAGCACCAACAGGGTCACACTACCCCTGTCGATACTCAGGCGGAGGTCATCGGTCAGAGCAACCATGGCAGTCTCAACCCCAAATCCTGTCCTGAAGCCGGTTTGAAATGGGTCGAAATAATCGGTTTCATCCAAGACTGCTTGGAGTTGGGAAGCAACTGCCCTCTCGATGACCTTGCTCAGAAAAGGGAGCGAGGAGACTGGTCTATAGTTGTTTCTATCCAGGGGATCCAGGGAAGGCTTCTTCAGGAGTGGCCTAACCGCCGCCTCCTTTAAACAAGATGGTACCTTGCCTTCCCTGAATGATGCGTTGATCGTGTCCCGAAGGAACACCCTCAATGCATCCCCCCCCGGACGACCAGCCAAGATGGACAGGGATCGAGGGGGCAAGTCGTCTTCCTCACCATTCCAAGTAGCTTGTCCATGTCATCAGTACTCACAGGTTGTAATTGATCCAGTAAAGTGCCATCAACGGAGTTCCTGGAAGCCTCATTTACGGACTCTGCCAAAACAATGGCATCTAGGTCGGCTCTTATCCGAGAGATTTTATCTGCAAAGTGGATATTAAAGGCCTCGCAGCAGGCTGTCGTCGGGTTGAGTAGGGGGTTTGGCGCAGGAGAAACCTTCGTCAACTCCCCCACCACCCTAAACAGCTCTGCCGGGCGGGACTCTGCAGACGCAATACGTGCAGAACAGAAGGATTTCCGTGCTGCACGCAGAGCCTCCCTATAGGAATCAAGATGCTTCCTAAGGCGAGTTCTGTCGGATGAGAGACGAGACTTTCGCCATTCGCACTCTAGTCGTTGTCCAGCTCGCTTCATCCTCCTAAGCTCCTCGGTGTACCAGGGCTTACGATTCGAAGCGGGCTGGAAAGGACGCTTGGGAACGATTGTGTCAATAGCCCTGGTGAGGTCGATGTTCCAAGTATCCACCAGGGCTTCGACAGAATTACCCGCGTTGCCAACCATTAAACCCTCTAAGGCTTTCTGGAAGCCAATTGGTTCCATTAGCCTTCGAGGGCGGACCGTTCTAATGGGTCCACCACCCCCGGGAAGGTGAACAGTAGCCTTTAGTTCAGCTCTGATCAGAAAGTGATCCGTCCATGACAGGGCAGAGGTATTTTTGATCTCTGCCCACGGATATTCCTGCTCCGTACTAAAGACCGCATCGAGGGTATGACCAGCACAATGCGTGGGCCCGTTGACCAACTGGGATAGGCCCATGTTTTTCATGGTATCCATGAACTCCCGAGCCGCGCCAGTTAGATCTTGCAAACTGGTTTCGAGTGGGATGTTGAAGTCGCCCAGAACCAAAAGCCTAGGCGACTCCAACAGCAACTCAGAAACCAGGGCGGTCAGCTCGGTCAGGGAGTCTGTTAAGCAACGGGGTGGCCGGTATACCAACAGGATCCCCAAACTATCCCTGGTCTTCAGGCTAAGGTACATACACTCGATGTGCGTCGTTTTCCGGATAGGCTTCCTGATCAGGGTTAAGGTGTTCCTATAAACCAAGGCTATGCCACCCCCCCGCCCACTATCCCTTACCCGCTCACTAACTGAGTACCCGGCTGGGAGGGCCTGCGCCCAGGTCGCGGAGCTGGCATCTCCCAGCCAGGTCTCAGTGAAGCATGCCAGGTCGGCAGCCTCATCCACTAGGAGGTCGTGGATGATGTGAGTTTTGTTTTTAACCGACCTGGCATTGCAAAGGAGCAGGTTAAGGGTCAGTGGAATGGTTGGCACGCTCTCCAAGTTATCCCGGGAAACAGAGTCAACTGAAGGAGGGATAGATATTAGATATTTAGGCACTCTGGAATTTATACAGCTTTTAGGGTTGGTGTCTATGTTCCTGGCAATCCCACAGTGACAATCTTTGGCCAGCAAGTAGGCCCACTATTGGTGGCAGATAGCAATAGCAGCTTCATTTATATACCGCTTCATACTGCAGACTTTTGACTGCTTTACATTTCTGAACTGTAGTTATATATTTGTTTATTTTTTTGTACTGAAAATCTTGAAACTATATTTGACATTATTGCAAATATTTAAATTTATGGAAAAATATTTTTCTTAAATTACAGTTGTTAATAAAACTATTTCCATAAAAAAATGCTGTATGTGAATTCTATATTGCACACACACATTAATCCTTCCTTCTGTGGTGAGGTAACAAACAGCATTTTGAGAACAAAGACATGTTAGAGGAAGAGTGGCACAGGTTTCTTAATTTTCCTTACTGGCTTGACAGTGAAGGTGGCAGCAGAAGTGGAAGGCAGCAAAATTAGGTTGTGATTGTAAGGGGCCACCCACAGAAAATAGAGTAGAGGACTTTGCCATAGAGGCAACAGTTGAGGCAGCAGCTTGAAGAGGACCAAAAGAGAGTGCAGATTTAGGGGAATTGCTGGCGGGAGCACTATGGAACCCACTAGTGGAGGCCCCATCATTGGGGGTGGGCTGGGCATTTACTTTTCTCCTCTTCACTATTTGTGGCCCATCCTGCCCTGAGCCTTGATTAGTAACAACAAAAGATGCCAGGTCCTGCATTATCTGTGCTTGCTCCTTTAAGCAGGTAGTGAGGATATCAAATTCCCTTGCAGATTGTGCCATAAGTGTCGCCCTACTTTGGAGGTCTTTTCCCCTATCTCTTTCTCTACTTTGGAGATCTCTTTCCCTAATTTGGATATCCTTCTTTTCCCTAGCCTCTTGTCTCAGCGATTGTTCCTTCATGTGCTCTAGGAGGAGGCTCATCTGCCTAGAGGAATGTTCCATGATTTTGTCTGCAGTCTGTGCCGCTGTGCTCCAGTCATGCCTTCTTTTTATTTGAGCTAGCCGTTCACCTGGGCTCAGTTCAGTCCTTTGCCTAGCCATGTTAGTAACTGTGGGAAAGAACAGATAATTGAGATATGGTGAGTGGTGCAGCATTACACATGTCATCACTGAGTGCTATGCCCATCCCTCCCTGCAAAGAAATTCAGAATTTCTTCCAAAATTCCCAAAGGAGAACCTCACTGGGTAAGTACCAACTGTTTCGTCCTGTGGCCAGGGATGTTCCAGCTCCCTGAGGGTTCTCATCAGCAGCAGCATGCTCCTCTACCAGTGGCTGGTCCACCTGAGTTGTGCCTTCATCTTGTTCCACTGTTTCCAGTGTGAGGACAACTGAGACTTCTTCCTCTCCAGGAAAATCTGCAGAAAGAAGAAATAGTCAATATGGGACAATAATCTTTATAATGCACCTGCCAAATTATGGTTTCCCAGGATAAAACTGTGATTGGACCAGATGTATATGTTGCCTTATTCTGTGTGGATGCCAGCCAAACAAACACATATGATTTCAGGATAAAGGACAGAACTTTGGGGTAATCACAGAGTAATACTTACATTATATTTACAGCAAAGATTCCTGGGCAGCCATGTTGGCCATATAGCAATTCAAAAAACATCCACACAATGAACACTTTAGTGAACCAACAGAATCACAAAATTAATTGGAGCATGCAATAGAAGTCACATTGGCTTCTGAATCAGTTGATGATGTTAGTAGGAGGGTGGCATTTGATTGCTTCTGGTGTTAGGTCAGATTGTAGGCAGGTCTTATGTGCAGACAGTTGGGACCCCCCCCCCCCCTTTGGCCATTTGGTCACATGGAGATTTTCAAAAACAAGGGAAATGTAGTCCATTTGCAATTCAAAGAAGATATAACCTTTGGAATTCAACATGTCTCCTTCCTTTAAGAAGCCACAAAGTATTGCATAGGTAGGGCTGTATCCCCAATGTCACCAATGGAACTGGCCATCACTGGGCCGAAACCCCCCTGCCACCCACAGATGCACCCACCCATGACAGGGGAGAATTCCTGCAATAAACCAATGACTTGTTCCCGTTAACCAATGCAAAAACAGGAGTGTGCAGATAATGTCCAATTTTTTAAAAAAGCCCTGTTTAATGGTGCCACCCTCCGTTTTCCCTGACATCCGGTCAAGGCACTGTTGATCAATGGATGCCAAGAAAGGGAGGAATTCCATTCATGGGATTCACATCTCACACTCGTGTTCACACAAAAGTGCCACCGATCGCATAAACTGTCATATTTTTTAAAAAAGCAAAAAAGCAGCACAACCACCCATCTGGAAAACCCCACCTGCTTGCCTTACCTTTCAAAAAATTGCAAAAGTTCGAAACAGAACGAAAGAATGGCAGCACAGTATGATCGGGACCAGACCCACCATTTGGCTGCAATGGAAAAAGAGAAATCCACATCCACACAGAAGCCCAACTACAACCCCACGGCAGCACTGAGAGGGGAAAAAATGGCAGCTAGACCTGAGGTGGGATGGGTAACCCTCTCCTCTCTGGCAACCCTCTGCCCATTGTCTGCCCATTGTCCCTCCCCTCCAGCGCTCCAAATTGGATCAACAATGGGTTCACACTTGTTTCAGTAAGCTGCAACATGATTCTTTTCAAAATAACTGGCAAAAGATCTGTCTCCGAAATAAATGGTTCTTTTGGAATTGTGTCAACTCACCATGATTCAGATCGAATGCAGTCGGGCCTGAAATCGATTCAAGTGTGAACTAGGCAAAAATAAACCAATCTGCAAATTGGTTTAAATCATAGTGTGAACGAGGCCTAGGTAGGACATAGCGCAGAGAGACAGGATTAAGGGGGACTCAGGAAGCAAGCATGATGGTGACAGTCACGTGATTGAGAGGATGTGCGGTCATGTGTTTACACTGACAAGTGTGACTGTCATCTTGAATGTCTTTTAGCATGAAAACCCTATGATGAGACAATCCACAATGAAACAATAGATAGCGCAGAAGAGGAGACTCCCAGGTCGGATGGTATTCACTGAGCTACTGGGGAGGGACAGAGGACAGCTATGAGTAGGGCTGTGGCTAATGACACAATTAGACTCAAGCCAAAAGGATGTTCAGCTGTTGATGTGTTCACAGGTGAAAGAAAAGTCTGAAGCTGCACAATACATATCCAGGATGAGAGGCTACTGTCAGGACAAAATATGGAGAAACAGAATGATTTCCAGTTGGCCAGTGAATCAGGCAAGGCTCCATTTTATTCCCCTATCTGTTTAACGTGTATGCTTGAAAAATCATACATAAAGCAGGATTAGATTTGGAGGAAGGAACAACAATTTCAGATATGCAGATGACACCATACCAGTGGAAAATAACAAAGAATTAGAAAAATTATTGAAAGTGCAAAGGGAGGTTTACAACTGAACATTAAGAAAACAAAAATATGACTACAGATTATTTAAATAACTTCAAAAGTAGGCAATAAAGACACTGAAATAGGGAAAATAACAAAGAAAGGAAGAGGAAGAAAATGAACTAGATTTCTCAATACAGAATCATAATAGTGGATGGATAAATGATTCCCAGATTAGGTGTTGGAAGATCTTTCCCTTATCTCTAAACCCTGGATTCCACACCAAACTTTTCTGTCTAAATTAAGCTCTTGAGAAAGTAACCCCAAATAATATCACTCACTGCAAAGGGTCAAAGTTAAAAGGAAATGCAAAGCATGGCTTTTCTTGATTACATTGCACTTGGGTAGGAAGCCCATTAAAAGATTACATGCAACACAGATTTCATGAGAAAAGCAATAATACAAACATATTTCTTCCTTGTTTTTTTTTTCATGGAGGCAATAAAATCCCCATCTATGTGCCCAAGAAAAATAACATAATTCAATACAACTGACAGCAAAATTTTGCTTCTAGTAAAGCTTTCTGTAATTTTTGTTTGGTTACCAATATGCTTCTGGACTGAGCTCAAGGTCCTTGTGATGACATTAAAAACCCTAAATGGATTGGGACTGTAATACCTGAAGGAGCGCTTCTTCCCATATACACCTGCCTGAAGACTGAGGTCTGCTGAAAGGCCTTCATCTTTGTGCTCCCAGTGGGAGCAAAACATTGTGCAAATGTTTCACACACCTTCTCTGCTGTGGAACAATGATTGTGGAATGCTTTTGAAGGCCTAACCAGCACCAGCACCGCCTTCTTTCTAATGCCAAGTTAAAACATGGCTTCTTATCAAAGCTTTGGGGGTTAAATCATATGGCCCAGATCTGTACATGCTTTAAACAGTTTTCCAGTGCTTTAGCTGATAAATTGCTAGATTTAACTATATGCTTAAATTATTCCTCCTTGCTTTATATCTTCTAAATTGTTCTAAATTGCTTCACATTTACTATATTTGTATGCTGCCATGAGATCAGAAGAAGCGGGTATAATCAGTATCAGTCAAGTATAAAAACATAACCAGAAACTGAGAGAGGGAAAATGGCAGCTTTGCAAAGAACTGTGGTGGGATGGGTACCACCCCTTTGCCCACCCTCTGCCCATTGACTCTCCCTTCCTGGGTGACCTGAATGTGATCGGAAACATGTTCACATTAGTTCAGTTGCACAGTTGCAAACCGGTTCTTTTCAAAAGACCCTCTAAAAGATCAGTCTACAAAAGAACCAGTTCAGGAAAACTTGTGCCGATTCAACTTGATTCAGCCCAATCACAATTGGGTTTGAAATTGACTCCAGTGTGCATGAGGCACATGTAAATCAGTTTAATCCAATTTGCAAAGGCCCTAGTGCTTTCTGCAGTAAATATATAAATTCTACCTTTTCTAAATAGTAAGTGGCCTTAGGGTTGCCTTAGGGTTGCCATAAGATGGAAATGACGTGAAGGCACACAGCAGCAGCAGCAGCAACAACAACAACAATGTGGCCTTCGATTTATCGTTGAGGAACTGGTTATTTCCTAAGGGGTGACAAATTAAGAAGCAAATGGAGCAACCCGTCTAAGTGGAGCCATCTTGAATCCATCTATCCTGTGTTCAGCTCCTTTTTCAGCTGTGAAGCACCAGTGTTTTAGTTTATGTAACTAGATTAAAGTTTTTGAAAAAGAAGTAAGGCAAAAAGAGGGAAGGTGAAAGGAGAGATATCACAACTTTAATACTAACCAATTCATTTCAGTAGAAGCATTTGTGGGGTACAGCCCACTTCTTCAGATGCAGTAAGGAAAGTTTATTTGTTGCTTCCCTTTGCAAACGACATCTACCAAGTGCCTTTCATATAAATTAGTGTGGTTATCTGATTTACAGGACAAAGGTACATACTGGACATCCAAATCCACTGATATATTGCAAACCCACTGACTGTTACACATACTTACATGCCTCCAGTTTCCAACCTGAACATACTAACAAATCCATAGTTTTCAGCCAAGCCCTCAGATACAATTGCATCTGCTCAGACCCACAAAACAGGGATGCCAAACTAATGAAATTATAAGTAGAGTCGTCCCTCCATTTCATGGGGGATCCGTTCTGGACCCCCCTGCAAAAATGGGAAATCGTCAATATTCAGGCCCCATTGGCTTGAATGGCAGTGCATGCCTGTGCGCGCCCCATTTTGTCCATTGTGTCTCTCCCCACCCACAAATGGGCGAGACCGCGGATTCCAAGTCTGCGAAAATGGAGGGACGACTGTATTCCTCAAGCTACAGTATCCACAATATGAAGTTTTTAAAAAATCTCAGCAAGAAAAGACTTGTACCCAGAATTAAGCTATCACAGAACAGACTAAACTTGGGAAATGACAGAACGTACAGCTCCCAACTGAGATCACTCAAACATATTATCAATGAATTACAATCTATTTGGGAAAATAATGCTGCCTTCTCAAAAGCTCTTGGTGGAAGGCCTTTACTTGCCAACAGACAGCCTCTCAATCTCAAACAATTATTGCCTTACAGGAGGACACACAATATGGATGGGGGAGACAAACCCCCAAACCCAGATGTCAACTCTGCCTGCACATCTACTCAGGAAATGTCATTGCAGGACCTAATCACACGACCCACGATATTAGAGGTACTTTCACGTGCTCATCCTCTAATGTGATATATGCCATCCTCTGTCAACAATGCCCTTCAGCATTCTACATTGGGGAAACAGGTCAGTCTTTGCACCAGAGAATAAATCGTATGTTAGAAATGGGAATACACAAAAATTGGTTGCAGAACACTTCAGTCTTCTTGGCCATTCCGTCTCAGACCTCAGAACAGCAGTCTTTGAACAAACAAACAAACAAACAAACAAAACTACAAAGGAAGATTGGAAAGAAAAACAGCAAAATTGAAATACATTCATGAACTCCAGCTCATTGACTGGTTGAACAGAGGCAATGATTTCCTGGCACACTACACATATTATAACACTAGTTAACACCTCAGCCTCCTGACTGCTCCTTTAGCCAGTTTATCACATCTCCTTTCTGGTTTCCAGGCAGCATCACACTACATTCCAATAATAGCTTCCACCATTCATATGGCTGTCTACACACCTTGGCTTTAGGCAACATCTTTTCTCCTGCCTTTGTCCTCCAATGACCATTGTTAAAACTGAACCTGTCACTTCATCACCATACCTACAACTTTTGCATTTCCATTTACTGTTCACACATACAACCTGCTCATTCATAAAGGTCTGTTCCTAGGCACTCCACTCCATGTATCTGATGAAGCAGATTTACATCTATAAAAGGTTATGCTACCAACCTCAGTTAGTCTCAAATGTGCTACAAGATCCCTTTGCATATTAACAAGATCCCTTTCCAGACTAACATGGCTATGTCTTTGAATTCTAAACTCAACAGAGGTCCAAAACAGACTGCAGAAATAATCCAGTTTGAGATTGCTTTAGCTGCCCTGGCTCAGTGCTAGGGAATCTTGGGAATTGGAATATATGGTGGCACCAGAGGCCTTTAACAGAGAAGGCTAAATGTCTCACAAAACTAGTTCCCAGAATTCCCTAGCATTGAGCCAGGGCAATTAAAGTGGTCTCAAAATGGATTATTTCTGCAGTGTGTTTTGGACCCGAGTTCAATAGGCTCAGGCAATATTAAAACCCACTGTACCTGTATCATGTCACACACAAAGTTGCCCTATTTCCTATTTCTCCCAACTGGTTTTCCACTCCTACTGAAGAGCAAGTAGACAACAATTTAAGTGTCAAACCATATAATCATTATGGGTTTATGGAAAAAAATGATTCATACAGAATAACCAAGGGTACCAAACCCCACGTGACTGTACCTTTTAAGTTTTATATTACAATGATTTACAGGACCAAAAAGTGTTTTACATACCCTGCCAAGCATAAAGGTTACCTGTTGAGTGTCAGCCAATATTTAACTAGCCTTTAAGATTAAGTGTAAGAATACATTTACTTTAAAGATAGCTCTCTACCAGGCAATTATTCAACAGCAGAAGGTGGAATTTTCTTGTACCTGATGGTTTCCGTGTTCCAGGCCAGAGTATTGTAACAGTGTTCATGTATATTATTTGTTGCTGTGAATTTCTTTAAACAGGAGCATAAGGAGGTAAGTCTCTGGTAAGAATGCCTAATTTCTTTAAACTCTTCCTAAAAGATTCAGAATTGAGTTGATGGAGTGTGATTGATGTAAAACAAGCAATATTTTGAGATGTGAAAACAAAATGTACAAGACAGCTAACCATAAAACTAAACAAACAGGTTGGATCCTGTTTTAGTCACAGTTAGAGATGACCCACTGACATCAATGGGACTTTAAATTAAACATGTCGGACTTACATCCCACTGGTTTCAGTGGCCCTGTTTTAAATATGACAATATGCCTGGAAGGATCCAGCCTAATAAATTAAGATGTTGTTGTTATATGTATATCACACCTTCTTCCCAATTTTTAGTCCCAAGGGGGCTTGCAGAATTTACAAATTGACAAATACAATTGCAAACAATTACCAAAGCAAAGATAAAAGATATAAAAAAGGTTATTATTAAAATACAATCAAATGATACCTAGAATTAAAACCCTTTAAAACAGATCCATTAAAAAACGTCTGAAGGCCAGTAACATGCCAGTGAAAATGTGTTAGTAAACTGTGGTGTGAAGTGAACTGGACTGGTGCAGGAGGGTTAAATCAGAAATAGCATTCTGATTCTTACAAAAAAACAAAACAAAAAAAACAAAACAAAACAAAAAACTTAACAGCTGCCATCATTGGAAATGTTTAAATTATAAAGATAACACAAAGGCACAGTGGTTACACAATTGTTGCTAGGTTGTTTATCTTTAAAAATACATATAGACTGAAGCTGCCACTGCAAGGATTAAGTGATGTTCTGAAAAAGGCAACCAGAGTTGGTTTTCTTGTTACAACACTGCAGTATGATTGTAGGTATAAGCATTTAGGTCAGAAATTGGCTTATACCTGTCAAAAACAGATAACAGTTTCCCACAGATACTTGTGACGAACACCACAATCCTCCACTGTCCCTTTATGGTTAGTATAAGGCAGCTGCCTATGTTCCAACACTATGGCACAGACAGTAGTCATCATGCTTCACAATGTGAAAAGTTAGCCCTACCAGTTTAGGGTTAACAGGTGTAGAACAATTATACTAGCACAGATATATACTATAAAATAGAGCAGGGATCAGAAGAAATATCTGTGCCAGTATAATTATTCTATAATTGTGCCATGGTGGTGGAACATAGGCAACTGCCTTATACTAACCACTGGTCCATCTTGTTCAGTCCTGTCAGTTCTGACTGGCAACTGATCTCCAATATTTCAGGCAGGATTTCTTCATAGCTCAATGAGGATCTTCCTATGCCATGATGATTTCGATCATGTACTAATCAAGTATGACCCTACTTAGCTTCTGAAATCAAATAAGATCAATTGTGTTTGGGGTGGCATTGTGGTGTGCACTGAGATCTTTTCTGGGTGGTATGAGACTCAGAAGTTTGGAAAGATCCTATATTGGAATCAAACACTTCCCTTAAGTAAAATGGATATTTTATTAATGCAGACATAATCAAAGATTGAAGGGCAGCATTATTACTACCATGTTGCAGACTGGGGTTAAGGCTAAGAAATTGTAAGCTGAAATTTGAATAAGATATGTAGGTATACCTGAAGTTATCTAAGTAGATGTGTTCCTAGGCATTACTTTGTCCAACAAAAACTTTGGTACCAGAGCCAGAAATAACATTGGCTGCATATACACTGTAGAATTAATGCAGTTTGACACCGCTTTATCTGGTATGGCTCAATGCTACATAATTATGGGAATCACAGGTTTGTGAGATATTTAGCCTTGTTGGTTAGAGAGCTCTAGTGCCACAACAAACTACAAATTCCAAGATTCCATAGGCTGGAGCCATGACGATTAAAGTGGTTTGGCAGCAGTCATAGAAAGAATAGGACAAAAAAGTACAATAAAGAGAAGCAGAATACGTTTCAGCAAAATTTCTATCCCTAACAATATGCCCATGTGAAATAATAATAATAATAATAATAATAATAACCAGCTCATGTAAGCCTTCCATAAGTAAACAAAAACATTTTCAACCTTCTAGAGACCACTTGTATGCTTCTTCCAAAATTCAGACAGAGTCAATTTTTATTTTCACCACCTTTCTCGTGATTTGCATTTGGGAGCCAAATTTATAGATCTACATATTCGTTCTCTTTATTTAACTTGCAGACTGCCAGAAATAGTGCAAATTGAATCCACTTTCACTGCCCTGGCTCTGTGCTAGGGAATCATGGGAACTGTATTTTTTTCTGGGACATTGAGCCTTCTCTGTTAGAGAGCTCTGGTGCCACAATAAACTACAGTTCCCATGATTCCCTAGCACTGAGTCAGGGCAGTTAAAGTGGACTCAGTTTGCACTATTTCTAGCAGTCTGCAAAGGCCCATACTGGGAGAGCTTTATTCATGCTCAGTAAGGGATTCTGGAGGGAGCTTCTGTTACCTTGCCTGTTGTAGGCAGGCACACACAGCTACTGTAGGACTGGCTATAGTAAACTCCCATTTTTTCCCACCTTAAGATTCATTGCGTTGTTTGCTGCAGACACTCTGCTGCAACCCGACACTGAAAATCTGTGTTTCTCCAGACCCCATTCATCATGTTCCCAATGCCAATACTGCTGAAAACCTTCCAGCTAGACAGTGGATGAGGAAAAAAGATAAGCTGGGCAGTTATAAAAAGACTTTGTAAAAAGGAGATCTTCTGACAAAGGCTTTGTTAACTGATGTATGCTTGTATTAGCTTACAGTCTATCAACTTTATTGCTTGGTGTTTTAAAATGACTCAAGTCTCCTGGGCTGCTGCCAGGAGACAGGACAGAGGCAGGGATTATCGCAAGCTAAATCGCTGCCGAATTGCCGGCCACTATCAGCCCGACTCCAAGCCATCATCCCGGGTCCCGGTTTCCGGTTTCTAAAAAGCACCGGCTGATCCCAACTGGGACCCGGGATGATGGCGGCTGGCAATTCAGCGGCAATTTAGCTTGCGATAATCCCCATCTCCATCCTGCCTTCTGGCTGCAGCCTGGGAGGCTTGAGTCGTTTTAAAACGCCAAGCGATAAAGTTGTATGTTTCTTTCACCACACTCAAGGATTAAAGGTGAAATACGGCAAGAAAATCTTGCTCATCAGTTATCCCTTTCTCTGGATATGCTTTTGTCCCCATTTCTACACCTACATAGTATAGATTTTATTCTGTAGGCTGTTCTTCTGAATTCATGTTGAGTCAACATCTGACATAACTGATAAGTGAATGTCATGAGCTAATTAAACCAAACTCCTTTTTAAATGTCTACCTGTTAAATTTGCTATGGGATTATATAAATATGTCTGTCTCTGGCTTTCACATTATTGTTAACCCTTAGGCTTTCTCATCACAACTTATTTCTAGGCCATCCTTGTGCATTTTAAGTTTAAAGAATGAAAATGAACTAAGCTCTGGGAACAGCTGTCTACCAAAGTCTGGTGTACCTTAACAATTTTTCTGTTGCTAAAAGTACTCAGCTTAAATAGCAGACATTTTGGTAACTGTAGCTTGCCCCTCATTGTGTTGTTTTTGTCCACATCATCATATTAGCTTTATCTACAGAGAACATTCTCTCTGTGCTTCCTTGTATTGTAAACATATTTCATATACCCTCTCTTCAAATAATTTTGCATTGGTGGTTCTATCAAACACTGACAACTGATATCTTTTCCTCCTTTTTTAATGACAGTTCATTGAATATGGCTGCTTTACAGAACTTCACCTGGGCTCTGGAAGATACTTTTAAGAAGACATTCATTAAATATATGAACAATTGGAGAAGAAATACCACAATTGAAGAAGATAGGCTGCAAGCAAGAATTGAAGCTGAAAACCTAGATTATGTCATTCTGTATCTCATGGTGATGATTGGCATCTTCTCCTTCATTATTGTGGCCATCTTAGTGAGCACTGTGAAATCAAAGAGGCGAGAGCATTCCAACGATCCTTATCACCAATACATCGTTGATGACTGGGATGAAAAGATCAAAAGTCAGATTATACTCCAAGATGGTCTTAAAGCCACAATCCATGAAAATATTGGGGCAAAAGACAAAGTGTAGCTCCAGGCCTGCTTGATCTATGGAAGAAATCACCACAATCTGAATGAAGAAGTACAAACATAATTATGAAGTTAAATATTTAAATATGCACAAAATTGTAGGGCAAGCTTTCAAGAGCTCCAGATGTTACAAAATTCAAGTTGGAAGGAATAGGATGGAGTGGGGAAGAGAAGACCAACTTGATATTTAAATTACGGATTAGAGTCTTTAGTCTTAAATGGAAGAAGAGGTAGAGGTTTCTGTGGACTGTGTTCTTCTCTGGGAATAATAAATACAACCAAGTAAGGGTTTTGAAATCTATACAACTACATCAAGCAGTTTGTATTTTAAAGTTACATGCAGTAGTAATCTTGAAAATCTTTCCAAAGGTGGATAACAAATTGCAAATTGCTAGGGAGAGCATACTTCTACTTCTCTACTAAATTACATAGGAATTTTTTTAGCCAGCTATCAAAAGAATCATTTCAACCAGCTTTTCTTTCTTCATTTTTCTCTTTCTTCTCCTCCTCCTCCTCCCTTCACCTAATACATGGGTAGAAGAGGAAGAAGAAACCAGTGAGATGAACACCATCTTTTCTACCTGCTGCTGATGGACTTGGATAATCTCTCCCTCCACTAGAAACAACTGTCCTCTGCATAAAAGAAGAACTGGTGCCAATATCACCATCTCTTTAAATAGTCCACTGAATTAAATATTATTGGGTTTAATGACCTCATGTAAGCTTTTTGGGATATTTGTCACCTGAAGATAATGAATCCTGAAATAATAAAAATGTTTAAATAAAGATATTCTTGTTTTATTCATTTATATATCCCCTAGATGTTAAGTCTTCTTTAATCTTACCCCATGCAAACACCCAAATTACAACTAAGGAGCAACAGCAACAACAAACAGCATATCTTCTGGGTTCCCATAAATAAGAACCAGCCCAGCAGTTCCATATCTGGCTTGCAAGTGTTTACAGTTTACATGAATTATGAGCTCTGGTTTACAGACTGGGAAGATTTTGCATGTCAAGGAACTCTGGTTTACAAAGTGAGAATGTTTTGTTTGAAACAGAAGTTCGACTTTGCAATCCAGAAAGCTCTTGTTTGAAACAGGATCTTTCCTGTTTCCAGTCCAGAAAAATATTCCACTGGCTTCCTCATTAGGCAGAGGTGTTAAAAAATTTACAGGAGAAAAAAACCCGATCATGTTACCCATAGGCCTGAATTTTGTCAAGATGTTCTTTGTTTAGTTCTGAATTAAGTTGGTTTGGAGGGATATCTGTGTAGGCAAGCCACTTCTCCTTCTGGCCTATGTGATACTGGGAGACAAAGCATTTTAAGGACCAGGATGAACATCTTGACAAAATGCAGGCCTGTGACTAACAGCATTAAAAAATTTTTGCTCCTGTATTAATTTTTAACACCTTTGCCTGACGAAAAAGCCAGTGTAGCTATGCAAGGTTGCAACGTGTATTTTGTGCATTTTGGTTGGTCCCATAAAGGTATCACTGTTTTGTGGATTTTGGATCTTATTCATAGGGTTGCGATAAGTCTATGGACTTTATCACATGGGAGGGATCCTGTGCAGAAACTGAATTTAAAGCTGAAAATACCCACAAAAGAAGGTAGATTTTCAGATGACGTTAGGGGATAACCCGAAAAGAAAGTAGATGAAACTCATAAAAGTGGGTTGATTTTCACATGACGTTAGCGTTAATGAGCATTAACGCAACACTAACCCAAACGGAAACTAGACAAAACCCACTCCTTTTTACTTTTGGAAAATAAATTTTCCAATAACCCGTCGTGTCTGAACCCGTCGTGTCTGAAAAACAATCTGCTGCAGGTTTTCCCCCCGGCTTTTAAATCCTGTTTCTGCACGGTATTTCTGCAGTTTGAGCCCGTGTGATAAAGTCCTAAGTCAACTTAACAGCAAAGCTTTTCTTAGTGTCAAAAACTGGAACAAGTTCTTCAAATCCACTTTCTCAATAATTTAATATTCTGGAAGACAGGATTCAACTACAGTATATCACAAATCTTCACCACCCAAGCAGCCCTCCCGCCCCGGTAAAAATCCATAATATTTGTTCACAACTGTATGTGCATGTGTGTTGTGTGCCCTTCAAATAGTTTTCGATTTATGGCAATTGTAAGGTGAACATATCACAGGGCTTTCTTGACAAGAGTAATTCAGATGATGCTTACCATTGCTTCTTCTGAGGCTGAGAATGAGTACCTTATCCAAGGTCAGCCGGTGGGTTTCCTTGGTCAAGCTGGGATTTGAATCCTGGTCTCCCAGAGTCGTCCAACACTCAAAGCACTATACTATCAATTTAATTTCAGCCATTTTCTCTTGCTGATCTGCATAGTATATTTTCAATTTATTACTATTACTCTGCACTAAGTACCTTATTGACAGCCAGCATGGTGTAGTAGTTTGTGTGTGGGACTGTGATTCTGGGGACCAGGGTTCAAATCCCAGCTTGGCAATGTAAACCCACTGGGTGACATTGGGTAAGTCACACTCTCTCAACCTCAGAGGAAGACAATGGCAAACCCCTTCTGAAGAAACTTGCCAAGAAAACCCCATGATAGGTTTGCCGTAGGGTCACTGTGTCAGAAACAACTTGAAGGCACACAACAACAACAACAAAGTTGCCTCATTAATATTATTTGGGATTTGGACTTGGCATTACTCAGGATGATCAGATGTCCTAGCCACAAAGGAGGGCAAGGCATGGCAAAATGTAGGACATTACCAAATAAAAACTAAAAGCACTTATATAAAAATAAATTCATACTTCATAGTCATGCTCAAAATGGAGGACAATTTGGAATTCCTCCTGGACAGAAGGTTGAAATGTAGGGCATGTCCTGGAAAAGGAGGACACCAGGTTATCCTGGGCATTACTATATTATTACTATATTAGAATACAGATCCCAGCTTTTTCAATAAAAAGAGAGACTGAGCTGAGGCTGGGGTCTTATGTCCACTTGGGAGTAGGCAGTGAATATACTGAGACTTACATCCTTGTATAGGAATTGTATAGGATTGATTTCATTGTGAACTATCCCCAATTTCCATATTTTTAAAATCTCTCTCATCTAGCAATGGTATATTAACAATCAAGAGGAAAGAAATCTGTTTAAAGGGGATCCTTTCTTTATATTATTAATCCATTAGCATCCTTCTAGCATCAAGAAATATTCTGCAGAATAAAATGGCATAATTCCTGGCCAAAAGCATTGGGTGCATCTACACTGAGAAATGATCCAGTTTGACACCACTTTAAATGCCAGGATCCAGCGCTGAAAAGGTTACTTCTAGTTGCTGACGTGGTGGCTGATGTTAAGATTTGAAGCCCCAAAGGACTTTGGGAGTTGTAGTCTGTAGCCTTTTCCTTGTCTTTCAATGGCTGGTTGCTTGTAAAAAGGTATGGAGCTTTCAGATCATGCAATGTATGCCCCTGCAAGGATTATTTGCAAAAGGGAAAGGAAAAAGAACTGGAAATGTAATGGAAAGTGACAAGGCTGTGGTCCTTATTGGGAGAGGCATAAAGGGTAATTTAATTCTCCCTCCCCTTTAGATTGCTATTACTTTTAAAATCGTTTTGCAGCTTTAAAAATGATTTACAATGCAAAATGCTGGACTGGGTTTTAAGTTCCTCTATTCTATGGAACAGAATTTTGGTAAATTAGTATAGGATCAAATTGCACAATGCACAGTAAAGAAGGAAGAGTAAAAGTATCTTTTATTTTCTTTGCATGATCGTTTTAATCATTGCCAGGAACCCCATTAATAATAGTTGGGGAATTTGGCAAAGCAATCCCATAAAACGATGCCACTTTGGCTATAGACTCAGTAGAGCTTACTCATAAATGGGCTCCACTCCGGTTCAGTACATAGTTCCCTGAGGTTGCATCCGCACTGCAGAAATAATCCAGGTTGATACTGCTTTAACTGCCATAGCTCAATGCTATGGAATTGTGAGAATTGTAGTTTGTTGTGGCACCAGAGGTTTGAGAATTGTAGTTTGTTGTGGCACCATTGAGCCATGGCAGTTAAAGTGGTATCAAACCGGATTATTTCTGCAGTGCATATGTAGTGGGATCTATTTGATTTAACAGTGTTTACATCTGAGTAGATAAATAGAGGATTGCATTGTATATTTGCTACATTTGTAGCTTTCCCCAATGTCTGTACCATGGTAAGACACCCTTACAAAGTTCAGTATGTTTATTCCCAAATCATTGTCCAGGCAATGTCAGTTGTACAGAGGATATCCTATCTATTTTTCTGCAAAATATCATGAATTTCAGTATGGTCGAATTAAAGATATACCTGTATTCGTCTGTAAAATCAGAATGGAAAGAAATCTTGTAGCACTTTTGAGACTAGGTGCTACAAGATCTCTTTCCAAAATGAATGTCAGTAGTTTTTGCTACAGAATTGACAGCATAGGGCCACATTCCCATCCCCATGGGGCTTCCCTGGGTGCGGGGCATTATTTTGGAGTTACTTTCACCCTGGTCTAGTTTTGTGCCCTGCAGTGCATTGTGTTTGTGTAGTCGGCTTGGAGGAGCATTGGACCTGGCACAGGCCTCATCCTGCTCCCACACTGCAGAATTAATGCAGTTTGATGCCGCTTTAACTGTCACAGCTCCATTCTGTGGAATTTTGTGGTTTGATGTGGCGCCAGTGCTCTCTGAGAGACAAAACTAAATATCTCACTAAACTACAAATCCCAGAATTCCATAACATCGAGCCATGGCTGTTAAATCGGTGACGCACTGCATTAATCCTGCAATGCAGACGCAACCAGCGTGGTGTAGCGGTTTGTGGATTAGACTGTGACTCTGGAGACTCTGATTCCCAGCTTGGTCATGAAACCGATTAGGTAACCTTAGTGAAGTCACACTCTCTCAGCCTCAGAGGATGGCAATGGCAAACCTCCTCTTAATGGAAATTGCCAAGAAAATCACCTTAAAGTCAAAACAATTTGAAGGCACACAACAACAAGAAGTAGATGCAGCCACTCTCCCTTTAGGGCTCTTCTCCTGGCAGATTAAGGCTGCAGAGTAGTATTTTGCTTGTAGATTGTGTTTCCAACAGATCTCTGGGTCCAACTAGCAGAAGAGGTTTGCTCTTAATCCTAACTTCCATCTGATGTGTTTTAAAATTAGGATTGGACACCGAGTCAAGAGAATTTTCAGAGTACGGTATTTAGAACATTATAACAGGAGATTCAAAACAGGAAAATCACATTTCATTGGGATTTGCTTACTCTCATCCAATACATTAAATGTTTCATTTAATGTATTGGATCCTCAAGCAGAATTACTGTTTCATATTTTCTTGTTTCCCACAGAGGTAAAGAGGCTACTTTGTAGGTCTACATAAGGTTCTGATTTTGCCCTGTAGTCCTCCTTATGGCTTTGTACCTCAGTATTTGGAGGTTTGCATCTCACTGCATGCACCTTTCAGGTCCCAGCTCTTCAAGAGCCCTTGTCCGCAGGTAGCAATGTGTGTGTGTTGAGTTCCTTCAAGTCATTTGGACCCTAAGGTGAACCTCTATCATGGGGTTTTATTGGCAAGATTTGTTCAGAGGAGGTTTGCCATTGCCTTCCCCTGAGGCTGAGAGCATGAGACTTGTCCAAGGTCACCAGTGGGTTTCATGGCCAAGCTGGGAATCGAACCTGGTCTCCAGAGTTGTAGTCCAACACTCAAACCACTAGGCCATGCTGGTTCCACGGTGACAGTACTGTATAGGAATAGTTAGTCGTGGGAAGAGGACCCTACCTGGTTTCTACTTTCATATGTTTTTCAGCACCAGCAAAAGATTTTAACCTTCTCAATGATGTAGCTTTTAAAATTGGCTTTCGCTTTTTTCTGTGTTGTATGAAATTTTGATCTTACTTGTTGTTTTGTTCCTGTGTTTTCTCAAATTGTATTTTTAATTTGTTAAGTTTACAAACTGAGAGCCATATGTTGCGAGGTGGTTTATAACTAATGAAATTAAAAACAAACACTAAACGACTTTAGGAGAGTGCAGGAGACCCAAGAGGTGAAAGGAAGATACAAAATTATGTTTTTGACAAGACTTTTTCTGCTCCAAAGGTCTCTTCTGTTTTGCCACATACATAGACAAACACCCACAGCTGGATATCTTTCCCCCCATTAACTTCATCAACTTATTTTATTGATTGAATCTGAGGGTTAATAAATCAAACATCTGTGGGCTTTTATTTGCAAGCAGATACATGTAATGTGCAGGCTGGCACCTATTATTGTGAATCTTTTGAACTTTTAACTTTCCAGATTTACTTGTCTTGAATCTGCATACAACCAGTTTAGATCACTGCTGCTATTCAAATTTTTATATAGCACTACGGTAGCTAATCTAGTAAACTGTGGCATTGAGTTAGGACTCTCTTTCTCATAGTATGATTGGAAAAGACTTTACAGTTTTAGAACAACAAACCATGGCAGAGACTAATTTCCTCATATCTGCACTTTATCTGACTTGGTGAGGAAAAACAATAAAAAACAAATATGAAACTTGGTCTGCCTGTGTGATTATAGTGTTTGCACGAGAGAACTTAACCTTCAAGCCACAGTATGGAAGGTTGCTTTGTAATCTGCACTGAGACATATATAAATCATATATATGTATGCTAATATATCAGAGAATCTTGCTTATTGGCAAGGGCACATTTCTATTCTGTTTTCTAATTAGTTGCTAGGGCTTTTGCTGAAAATTAGAAAACAAAGTGAAAATACAGAAACAGTACAAGTTGAGAGAGAGGGGGAAGCAACTGAAGATTGTGTGTGATCTTGCAAAGTAAACATATTCTCGGACACAATCAAGTGGTTTCAGAATAAACTGGACAATAACAATCTGGAAGTAGAATTTCTTTGATTTTTTAAAAATTTATATCCATGAATACATAGTTAGCATCCAGTTGTAGATAACAGAAAAATCTGGAAATCCTTACAAGGAGGTTGTGCTCCAGATGTTGTACTACAACTCCCATCAGCTGTAATTGCCACCACCTCTTAGCCAGCATAGGCAGTGGTGAAGAATGATAGGAATTGCAATCTAGCAGTATTTGGAGGATCACAACTTGCCCCTGACTTACAGAAAGGATTCTGCTTCACATATACCATGTAAAATAGTGTAGTAGGGGAAATCAGAATAGCATAGAATAATATACGGTAGACAGAAAGATCCCCCCCCCCACTGCAGTAATTTTCTTTCACTAAACTTATGTCACTTTTTGTTCTCACATGAACATACCGTATTTTTCGCCCTATAACACGCACTTTTTCTTCCCCAAAACGTGCGTGGGGAAGTGAGTGCGCCTTATAGGGCGAAGGGCCGAGGCCGCGGGGAGAAGGAGCCCTCCTTCCCCCCGCGACCTCAGTCTTTGAATGGGCTGGTGCCGGCATCGAAGCGATCCCGGCACCAGCCCATTGAAAGACTGAGGCTGCGGGGAGAAGGATCCTTCTCCCCGCGGCCTCAGTCTTTGAATCGGCTGGCGCTGGGATCGAAGCGATCCCGGCACCAGCCCATTGAAAGACTGAGGCCGCGTGGAGAAGGAGCCCTCCTTCCTCCCCGGCCTCAGTCTTGGAATGGGCTGGTGCCGGGATCGAAGAGATCCCGGCACCAGCCCATTGAAAGACTGAGGCCGCCGGGAGAAGGATCCTTCTCCCCGCGGCCTCAGTCTTTGAATCGGCTGGCGCTGGGATCGAAGCGATCCCGGCACCAGCCCATTGAAAGACTGAGGCCGCCGGGAGAAGGAGCCCTCCTTCCCCCCCGGCCTCAGTCTTGGAATGGGCTGGTGCCGGGATCGAAGCGATCCCGGCACCAGCCCATTGAAAGACTGAGGCCGCCGGAGAAGGAGCCCTCCTCCCCCCCCCCCCCGGCCTCAGTCTTGGAATGGGCTGGTGCCGGGATCGAAGCAATCCCGGCACCAGCCCATTGAAAGACTGAGGCCGCCGGGAGAAGGAGCCCTCCTTCCCCCCCGGCCTCAGTCTTGGAATGGGCTGGTGCCGGGATCGAAGCGATCCCGGCACCAGCCCATTGAAAGACTGAGGCCGCCGGGAGAAGGATCCTTCTCCCCGCGGCCTCAGTCTTTGAATCGGCTGGCGCTGGGATCGAAGCGATCCTGGCACCAGCCCATTGAAAGACTGAGGCCGCGTGGAGAAGGAGCCCTCCTTCCCCCCCGGCCTCAGTCTTGGAATGGGCTGGTGCCGGGATCGAAGCGATCCCGGCACCAGCCCATTGAAAGACTGAGGCCGCGTGGAGAAGGAGCCCTCCTTCCCCCCCGGCCTCAGTCTTGGAATGGGCTGGTGCCGGGATCGAAGCGATCCCGGCACCAGCCCATTGAAAGACTGAGGCCGCGGGGAGAAGGATCCTTCTCCCGGCGGCCTCAGTCTTTCAATGGGCTGGTGCCGGGATCGCTTCGACACATTACTTTTCCCTCACTGCCCCTTTGCTGCCCTTTCCCCTCCTCATTCCAAGACTGGGGCCGCGGGGGAAGGAGGGCTCCCTCTCCCGGCGGCCTCAGTCTTTCAATGGGCTGGTGCCGGGATCGCTTCGATCCCAGCGCCAGCGGATTCAAAGACTGAGGCCGCGGGGAGAAGGATCCCTCCTTCTCCCGGCGGCCTCAGTCTTTCAATGGGCTGGCGCTGGGATCGCTTCCCCCCGCGACCTCAGTTCAATGGGCTGGTGCTGGGATCGGAGAAGTTCTCCGATCCCAGCACCAGCCCATTGAACAACCGGCCTCCGGCTAAAGGGAGGAATCCTTTTTTCTTGGATTTTCCTCCTTTAAAATTGGGTGCACCCAATATGCCGGAGCGCCTTATATGGCAAAAAATACGGTACATGCCAGGGAGAATGAAAAGGAAACGTTTCTGTATTTATGTAAATGGAAGACTTGAATGTGTAATAAATGCAAGATTTATTACAAGTCTGAATTTGCTGCGAATGCTTCTCTTTCTACTCTTCCCTCTGTTTCCCCCCCCCCCCCCGTTTCATTCCATGCTACATGCCCATCTTTGTTCCCCATATGCACTACATACTTTGAGTGCCAGTCTTGCCTCCAACTGCTTTTTCTTTCTTTACTGCCAATGCCAACCAAAGTCAGTATTGCCATTACAGCAGACATGTATTGGCTGAGGTCTGGATGGCTCAGGAGACACCCAGCCCTTAGTTTCCTCGGCTTGGGATATCTAACGGAGAGTCTAGGAGGTTCAGCCTCTGGCCAAATTCATCGTTGAGTCCAAAATACCATTTCTTATATTCCTGTAATAGCTTGTGAATTTTGGAATCCCGATCTGTTGAGTGGAGTTACATATTCAGAAAAATCAAAATCAAAACAGTTTCTCTCAAATATGCACTCAGAGGATTCCATACTACTCAAGGAGAATGGTTTTAATGCAAGCTTTTCCTTAATATGCCAGTTTTCCACACCAACACCTTATTTTTGGATATATTCAAATATGCAGCTTCCTCATCTGCATTTGAACTGGTATAGTCTCAAGTAGGCTGAACATATATGTCTGCTAAGTTATATAGATCAGTGCTTCTCATGCCGTCTGATGTGTGGGACTGGCATTTCCCCACCACCACCACCACCACTGTGTGCCAGAGACCAGCACCTTATTTTTGACTGTTGGCTAAAATTGTTTCATTCTTTTTCCTTTCCAAGGACTGGCAGCTAGTGGCTCTGGGACTGGCACCAGTCGAGGGAGTACCACTTTGAGTAGCCCTGGTGTAAACTATTGCTGTGTTGGTAAAAAAAACCCTGGCGCTTCCTCTGTGTTGATAACTGACTCAGCACCCCTTTTTTTTTTTATTTGGAGATGCAGTTTTCTCTGAAACTAATGCATTTATTTACTTAGTGTTGAAACAGAGGATGGACTTGCTTCTCCTATTGAACTTGGTCTCCCACCCATCTCAATGATCTGATCCAAGTCAGTTTATTCTCTGTTATCCACAGTGATAGCTGGTGGCCCCCATGTTGTAGTGGCCTTGTGCTTGTTGGGTCAAGGATGTATGTGTATGTGTGTGTGTGTGTGTGAGCTGGGAGGAGGCTTGCTTGGGGTGTTCTATTGTTCTGTTGTGTCTTGGGCCAAGTCCTCTGCCTGAGCCAGTTCTGGGCACCAGGAAGGATAGTGTCAAGCTGGAGTGTGTCCAGAGGAGGACAACCAAAATGGTGAAAGGACTGCAAATCATGCCCTAAGAGTTTAGGGAGCTGGGTATGTTTAGCCTGGGGAAGAAAAGGTTAAGAGGTGACATATGATAGCCCTGTTTAAATATTTGAAGGGAAGTCATATTGAGGATGGAGCAAGCTTGTTTTCTGCTGCTCTAGAGACTAGAACATGAGGCAGTGGATTCAACCTGCAGGAAAAGAGATTCCACCAAGCATTAGACAGAATTTCCTGATAGTAAGAGCTGTTAACAGTGGAACATGTTGCCTCAAAGTGTGGTGGAGTCTCCTTCTTTGGAGGTTTTTAAACAGAGGCTGGATGGCCATCTGTCAAGGGTGCTTTGATTGTGAGTTCCTGCATGGCAGGGGGCTGGACTGGATGGCCCTTGGAGTCTCTTCCAATTCTGTGATGCTACACAAGAGAGTTTTAGGCCCACTATTGAGTTTTGGTCTGTACTTTGAAGGAGTTATTGAATGTGTTTCAATTCTGAAAAACACTTCAGCACTTTGGAGAGTTTTTCTAAAGTTCAAAGAGGAACCTGGAGCAGATTCACCACTCCACTGACATGGGGGCCACCAGCTGCCATGACTGTTTGTTGCTTTCATCAGCTCAAGGGCAGGAACCCTAGTCTAATTTCAGAGGTCTTCTTGAAGAGGCCAGCCTTCTGACAAGCGTGATGTGTCCCTTCTCCAGAAACGTCCTGGCTATGAACTTGGCAAAGTTTATTCCCTAGTGCTTAGCTGGGGTGATTCTGGGAGTTGCACTCCAGAAAAGCCATGTTTCTAAATAAAGGAGGGTAGGATAGGGCATAGAAGGAAGTGTTTTTCTGGTATGCAGTCCCCTTAGCGATTGCCTTAAGGGAATATAGTCAGTGAAAGGGAAAAAAGTTCTCCATTCTTACATTGGGTCATTCAGATTTAGCCTTTCTCTACCTTCCAATATATTTTCCCATACTGAATATTTTCTTCCCATGTACTGCTCCTTGCTGGATCTCTGACTTCAAATATCTAATGCTAGATCTGACCCTTAACCCTTTTATACATTATAAAGAAACAAAAACATTCAACTTACAAAAAATTACTATAGGTTGAGTCTCCCTTATCCAAAATTCTGAAATCTGAAATACACCAGGATCCCAAATTGTCCACATGGGTGGCTGAGATAGTGACACTTTTGCTTTCTGATGGTCCAGTGTACACCAACTTTGTTTCATGCACAAAAGTATTAAAAATATTATATATAAAATTACCTTCCACTACCCTATAGTTGAGAAATTTATTCTAAAATCCTGGGTCTACTTATATATGGGTCGATACAGTAATAGTGCTTAGAAAGGTTCGGCAGTGATTTCAGAAAGAGCTGGCAGCAGGAAGGGAGTGTTTGTGTGTGTGAAAGAGGTGATTCCTTTCCCAATTTGATGTTAAAGCCTTCTGCCCTTCCAAACCCCAGATTTGAATCCACTTCCTTTGCAATCTGATGTTAAAGCCTTCTTCCCCACCGAACCCACATTTAAATCCACCTCTTTCTCTTCCCCATCCAATGTTAAAACCTTCTCCTCCAGCACCAGGGAAATGGTGTTAGGTGATCGGAAGAGGTCCAGAGAAGGAGAAGGAGGGAGGGAAGTGGTGTTTTCCTCTTCAGATCTTTTGTTATAGCCCCCTAAGTTTTACCTTCAACTTATCCACGGGTCATGTCAAAATCCATGATTTGGACCCTAAAATCTTCCTTCAGCTTATACATGAGGTCGACTTGCACACAAATATATATGGTAAGTTTATAAGAGGTATGTGAAACATGAATTGAAACTTTTTCCCTGCCTCTAGGAAGCTGAACTCGGGGCTTCTAGGAAGTCTCTCTCCTTCACTGCCAGACTCTTCTTTGCTCCTGAGAAACAGGCCCCAGAGTGTTGCAGCAAAGCATCTTGAGGACATCTTTGCCCTGAGACAGACAGAGGAGGAATAACTTTGATCCAACTTGTGGTTTCATTGGAGTGGGGGATAAAACACCCCATATGAATCAGATGATCCTGAAGGTGGAGGAGGAGGAGGCCCTGATGGTCTCAGTGTTGAGACCAGTGGGGGATTCTGGGAGAGGACAGTCCAGAGGTTCCTGGGAGAGGACCTTGCCATCTCAGACATACAGTGCCAGTGATTCAGGCAGTTCTCTTACGAGGAAGCCGAGGGGCCCTGAGATGTTTGCAGCCAACTCCACCATCTCTGTTGTCAGTGGCTGAAGCCAGAGTGACACACACACACAAATGAGATCTTGGACATGGTGATCTTGGAACAGCTCCTGACCATCCTGCCCCCAGAGATTGAGAACTGGGTCAGAGAATGTGGGGTAGAGACCTGTTCCCAGGCGGTGGCCCTGGCAGAGGGTTTCCCCCTGAGTTGGGCAGAGGCAGAGAAGAAGCAGAAGGAGCAGCAGGTCAAGAACCACTTAATAATAATAATAATAATAATAATAATAATAATATATATCCCGCCTCTCCAAACAGATCGAAGTGGCAAACCATAATAAAACAGCATTAAAATACAGTAAAACATCATATCTCATAAACCCTCCCATCCACAATAAAAAGTACACTTTAATTATTAAAACAAAGCAGGGGCAATTAAGGGGCAATTGATGGGAAGCGACTGAGAGGCTAGTCTGGGAAGGCTTGCTGGAAGCGATACGTCTTGACCACCTTTTTAAAGCAGTTGAGACTAGCAATGTGTCAGATCTCTTCTGGCAGGCTGTTCCATAACTTGGGAGCAGCAGAAGAAAAAGTGCTCTGGGTAACTGCCGCCAGTCTACTTTTTGCTGGCTGCACTAAGGTTTTACCAGAGAACCTCAGTGTGCGGGGTGGATTGTATGGGAGAAGGCGATCCCGTAAGTAAGTTTGGTAGAAGTTCACTCTGAATTCCCTGTGGCTGAGAAGTCTCCATTGGACCCCAGGCAGAGTCCCCAATGGAGGGTGATCCAGCAAGAGTGTGATGGAGGGTCCCCCTTGCAAGAGGCTGGAATGATCCCACCAACAAGGACTCGGTCACCTCTTCCTCTTTGCAGAGGACCAGAACCAGATCAGGGCCTTGTGACCTTTCACAAGGTGGCCGTTTCTTTCTCCCCAGAGGAGTGGACCCTGCTGGATGCTGACCAGAAAGCCCTGCACAGGCAGATCATGGCAGAGATCTGTTGGATCGTGACTTTCCTTGAAAAGGTAGCATCATTGAAAATAAAGGCAGAAAAGAAGACAGACAATAAACTGAAGAAGATAGAGAAAATAAGACAGCAGCTACCCGGTGTGTGTGTGTGTGTGTGTGTGTGTGTGTGTGTATGTATATATATATATATATATATATATATATATGTATATGGCCTCAGAGGGAGAGAAGGGCAGGCCAGCCCTATCAGGCCCAGCCACAGTAAGTAGAAGGGGGGGGGTGCAAGGTCCAGGCCTCAGAGGGAGAGAAGATCTGCTGGGCTTTGTAATGAAGACCTTGAACCTAGGGAATTACTAAAGTCCAAGTCTTCTATGGGATCTTTTATCCTATGTTTACAGAGGTGGCTAAGGAATAGACTGATAGAGACAAAGCTTTCCAATGAACTGCAATTTATTTTGGGATTCAAACATACAAAGATGCCCTGACATACATGCACACACACAAGAACTCAGGAGTAAAGTAGTTAGCTTGGATAGGCTTGCTAATGGCTTTCTACCTGAAAGGAATTTTCTCCAACGATGAATTAAGAGGGATAGACTCAACTGTTATGAAAGGGAAAAGACAACAGATAGAGCTGGGGACTCTAGTCAGAGATTACAGTGGCACAGTGTCAACATGAAATCTATCCAAAACCCCATATGCCTGAGATTTTGGGGCACATTTATACCCTTCATCCTAGCCTGAGGCGAAGAGTTGCTATTGTATATCAAAGGTTCCGATTGCTACTCTTTAAAGTAGACAATTTCCAAACGAGGAATTCTGTGCCTCCAGAATTCAGAGGATGTGAATGCCCTCTCGCAGCTCTGAAGCCTGGCCTTTTTGATATACAAATGGTTGTAAATGCAGATGTAACTGTTTGGAGTGCCTACGTGATGTGCCTGCTTTGAGTTCATGGTGGCGAAGGCTCCTTCCAGCCCAGGGCTCTGGCAGAGACCCAAAGGGGTCTTTATATCAAACCAACCATTGTAACAACTTATTCCCCTTCCCCATTGCCATTCCTTTCTCCTTTTATGTCTTGTCTTTAGAATGTAAGCCTAAAGTCAGGGAAATGTCTAATTAACTATTTGTAAGCCTCTCTGAGAGCCTTTTGGCTGAAGAACAGAGTATAAATACTCCAAATAAATAAATAAATAAATAAATAAATAAATAAATTTAACATTTAGACTTAGGTCCCATCTCCAAGACATCTCAGTATGTATTCCAAAATCCAAAACATTTCTGGTCCCAAGCATTTTGGATAAGAAAGGTTCAGCTCGAATACTACAAATGTGTCATGACCCAAACCAGCTAAAGTTTGACATGGCTACCCTCCGATTGAAACTAAATGGAAGAAGTGCATTGTAACCAATTGATTTCCATAGGACTTAGATACACAGAGTTCTAAGTGATTTCTTATGTTCACAGTGCAAGCAGTGGTGGGCTTTTGTTGTTTTTAGCAGTACTTGCGGCTGGAATTTGTAGCAAGTGGAAGGGGATAGCTGCTTCCCTATAAAGCCATGGCACCTGTCCCCAACTAGTCTGCTCTCCGCTGTGTGTAGTACTCCAAGTGGTTGCTGTTCCTGTCACTCAATGGGAAAACAAATCTGTTCTAGTAACTGTTGGAGCTTTCTTGAATGTTCTGTATCTCTCTTAAGGAGCAGAGCTCTGTGAATGTTGTATTATGCATGCCAAGTTTATGAGGCTGAAATATTCTGAACTTAAAAATATTTCCCTCTTTAGAGAGGGTGACTGGATATTTTTGTCAGGTGATTCTTCTGTAACAGCTTCCTATATATAGATGAGGCACAAACATCTCCCTGAATCTTTGTTTTTCAGGTGGCTTTTTAACCCAGTCACTGTCTTCTAAATTTCACCTACATTGTTTGGCTTAGCAGTTGTATAATCCTTGACACTCTTCACAGAATCAAGATGTGGCTGTTCAATTGGAAGGTGAGGATGCTTGTGATTTGTAAAAACCTTGCATGCACATTTCCAAAACTAAGAGTTTAGAAGAAATAGTTCTCTATATTCTGCGTGGATGGCTGCCTCTATAAGAGAACAATTTTTCTGTTAGTTATTAACCATGCAAATTAATTGCTTTGCAAGTATATATGTTGTGTTGTTTGGGATTTTGTGGTGGGTGTAGGACCATCATTTTGTTTCTCAACTGTCAATAGACTGTAGCTTATCTAAAGTGCTGAATAGATGATTTGGGTTGTCTTGGATTCTCCTGTTATATCTTTCCCTTGGGCCATCCTTTCCTAATTCTGCCATTAAGTCAATGCTGTTTACAAGCCTGTGGTGGGTTTGATGTGTACGGAATTGTCCTTGCCACTTATAGGAAGGACTTCAAATCTTATGAATTGCAGGGGGCAGTCTGAAAGAAAGATTTGCATATTCATATGATTATTTCATAGTCATTTGCTGTTAACAGTTGGTGTCAGTGTATGTGCAGAATGCTAGCCTTACTTTTCTCTTTAGAGGTTTTATTGAAAAAATAAAAATAAATAAAACCCATCTAAATAAACAAAAATTAGGTGGCTCTTGCTTTTTCAGATGCCGTTGTATTTTATCTTCAATCAGCTACACCATGAGAGCTGTAGCCCAAACCACATCTGTAGGGCTATGTTTCCTTACTCCTCAGTCTAAATACAACATGTTTGGATGCACTGGAACAAGTTTTCTTTTAAGTATATGCTTTTCAGATATACTGATTCTGAGATTTGATTTCTATTAGCCACACAGCACGCAATCCACAGTCTGTCTCCCAACAGAGATCAGAGATTTGGGTTTGAATTGATATCATTTGTAATTTATAATATATTTTAAAGATATGGAAAAAATATTTAGGCATAGCTGTACTGGATGTACAACAAAATTCATCAGAATCCAAAATCCAGAAACAGCGATACCCAAGGTATTGCTGCTTGTGGGTTTTGTATTTCGTTGTATTTTAATGAGATGATAATAGAGGAGCTGAAGAGCTTCTGTTTGTGTTACTTTTGGAGACAGTCAAGATGATTTTGACTGCAGCCCCCACATTGCCTTACCATTGGCATAATGAGATCTGAACGCTGAAATAATCAGAGTCAAAGGCGCTTCGCACCTATTTTAGACCAACAGGGGAGCTGTATATTTAGCTCTCTTGTACTCATAAACTGCCCATATTTTAATGGCAATGCAGAATTCTTGACATATTCTTACCTTGAATTTAACTTTCTTAATTTTAAATATTGCAATGCCTTTAGAACTATTGTAAATTTTCGTGATATATTGCCCTTGCTCTCTTTTTATTGTATGCTAAATGTTATAGAAGAGTTTAATGCTATGATTACTTATGTGCCAAATATGAATCCTGTGCTCCAGATTTTTTTCAGAGGACAAATATGTGATGCATTTTTTTTTAAAAAATGAGTCTTTTCAGAATATCTGAAGTTGATGATTCAGAAAACATCAACCATTGTTAAGAATATAGGCCTGTTGTTTGCAAAGCATAAGTAAGACTTTCTGATAAAATGTCTGCAACATTCCTATTGTTGTTGTTATGTGCAGTCAAGATGGATTTTGTTTATGGTGATCCTGTGAACAAGAAACCTCCAAGAGACCCTGTTATTAACAGCTTTAACAGGTCTTGTAATTCACAGCTGTGACTTCCTTTGTTTAGTCAGTCTTTCTGTAATCTTCCTACTGCCTTACACTTTACTGAGCATAATCCTCTTTTCTAAAGAGTCATGTTATCTCATGATATGTCCAAAGTACAACAGTCTCAGTTTAATTTGGAGTCTAGTAATATTTCAGGTTTGCTTTCCTCCAGGGCTCATTTATTTTTTATTTTTTTGATGGTCCATAGTAGCTGTAGAATTTTCTTCTTTCACTACATTTCAGATGAATTTATCTTCCTCCTGTCGATTTCCTTCACTCTCCGGTTTTTACATCCATACTTACTGAATGGAAATAGTATTATATGGATAAACCTCACTTAGGTATATACAGTGGGCTAGTGAGTAATAGATTCAACTGCCTGCAAATTGTCCCACCCCAAATTATCCAGTGGTGACAGATGCATACAGATGTGCTGATGTGGATGCATGCACGTCACTGTCCATTGAATAATATGGGGTGTGATTGTCCATGTTTTCCCCATCCATGGGGGTTTGCATGAACCCTTGCAAATAGAAAAGGTCCACTATGATATCTTTATACCTGAACGCCTTATCTAGTTTATACTTTATAACTGCCCTTTCAAGTCTCAGTTGTCTTCTGATTTATTGACCACAGTCACCAAAGTCCCTGACCCCTCCTTAAAATATACCTTCACTCTGCTGTCTACAAATTTCCAAAGAGTAAAATGTGTGTCCTCTTTTTCCACTTTCCTTTGAGAGACTAGAATTTGAATCTCTGTTCATATTGGAGTGGCCTGGGCAAGTCACACTCTCTCAACCTTAGAGGAAGGTAGTGACAAACCTCCTCTGCAGAAATCCAGCCAAGAAAACCCCATGATAGGGTTGCTATAAACTGGAGTTGACTTGAAGGCACATAACAATAACTACTCTTACAAACTGCATGTGAACAGCATGGTACACAGCATTTTTTTTCTTTCCTTGTGCATCATTTGATAACATATTAATATTATTTGAATAGTTGTTTGGGGGAAGAAGTGGAAATGACAGCTGCACGGTGAGAGGAAATAATATTCAAAAATAAGAAGAATATTCTTAGAAGAATTTTTGTTTAGCCTTTATCTGGTAGTGGATAAGACTTCCAAAGGACAAAATATGACCAATATTTTCTCAGAAGAATTTCACTGGAAAGCAAAGGGCACCCCAAACAAAGCTATCGATCAATATACCCTTACACAAGTAGTGGCCTTTAAATACTGCCATAGATTTGGGTTTTCTCCTTCTGTATCAATATTTTGAAAACTGCTAGTATGTGATAGGCATAGTCATTCTGTTCAAAATTTAGTATATATATATTTTCAGTAAACTTAACATACATACGGTACTATATGTACGTTATGTTTTCTTAAGATATATAATGTGTCACATTTAATTTTAATGTGACTTCTGTGATGTGATGTGGAGGCAGCCATCTAATTACACATTGTGGACAACTTTAAAGGAATCCTTAGATAATTAATCAGAAAACAACAGAGACTAATTGGGCTGAAGTATTCTTTTAACATAGCGCAATGACTAGTCCAGACCTGTAACAGTGTATTTACAAGAGTGGCTGAAGATATGCCTGTGTGTTTCTGTGTGTATGTCTTTTGTTTTAGGCACTGGAAAATTTTCCACTGCTGATGTACATTTTAGCTGCCAAAACACTAATTCTTTGCTTAGCATTCGCTGGGGCAAAAGCATACCAGAGGAAAAGGCTGGAAGAAAAAATGAAAAAAGAAGAGGAAGAAAGGCTGAAAAGAGCAGGCAAGAAAGAAAACTGAAGTGTTTTAAAAGGTATGTTCTGATGGAGGAAAAACATGTTTGGTAATATGGAACAATCAGTCACTCAATGCAGTGGGAGGGGAGCACATAACCCTCCCAGAACCGAAATAATTATGAAGGGACCTGTGTGGACATACAATCTAGTCCTGATCCCCATGCATTTATTGCATACCAAAAGGAGCCCTGCAATATATGAATGCAGAGCGCTTCCTCATCAGGGAATCATGCTCCAGTCAGCACTAGCCAGCAAAATATGCTCAACTGATGTTTGTGGCCTCACTCACACATTTTTTCAGTGCACGTGAGGGAAGGAAAGGGGTTGTCTGATACCCCCATGTCACTGCCTTCATGTTTGGTGGCTTTATTACCTCAAGATTTCATTTCACACCCTTTGGCATCTAATAATATGGAAAGATATCCTGTAGATTTGGAGATCTGATATATCATATATCCTAAGGTGGCAAGAGGGCTGCAAGTAACATAGATGAGGGACACTTTATACATTATTAAATTCCCATGCTGCAATTTTTTTCCTCCAGCGTGCATGAAATATGATCATCATACATAAGCACTTCGTTCAAAAGATTCAAATTGTTTCCTGCCCAGAAGTGCCCTTCCGCATGAGAATTCTGTAATGTGAGAATGGCCCTCCCAGTTGCTTTATGTTTTTACTTGCAAACACTCATGCTTGGTTTTACCTAGGTAAAATACATTTAAACACGATTCTTAGCGTTTTCATGGTTTGGGATGTAAATATCTTCAGAGGTTGTGATCCTCCAACCTTTTGGCTAGCATAAACTGTATTTTAATTTAGTAAGGTTGGTGCCAGCACAATGCTCTGGAGACCACAGTTCCCATATTTGAACTGTGCTGATTACTATGGGAACATGGACACCAAAAATATTTAGCTTACTTTAAAAATATCTTAGAAACCGAACAGAAATGCCATATGTTTTAGTTGTCACCCTGGCTTGGTCAAGCATGTTATTCAAGTAAACTGCACGCAAGGATGCTTGTTTTACTGAGCCTCTTTTGGGCTGTGTCATCCCAGGGCAAAATAACTCTCACAGCTTTTTAAATCAAAGGATCACCTTTCTAGCTGCAGTGTAGGTTCAAAGGAATGGTGCCAGTTTCTCTTACTATGGACCTTATCACATGGGGTCTGAAGCAGAGCTAATCCAAAGGGCATCCACAGCTAATACATATTATTCCCCCGTGTTTACACACGACGCTGCCCCAGAACACGGAGCTAATCCGTATTGTTCCCCCGTGTTTACACACGACGCTGCCCCAGAACACGGAGCTAATCCGTATTGTTCCCCCGTGTTTACACACGACGCTGCCCCAGAACTCGGCAGAATACGGAGCTAATCCGTAAGGAGTAGGGAGATTTTGACATTCGGTTTGTAGAGGAAGTACCTAGGGAGCCTTCGCATTCATTGCGAATTGGTGGGCAGGGCGAAAATCCCAGCGAGGGGAAGGGATTGCCTTGGCAAAAGGCAAACCGGATTGGAAAGAAGAGGAGGAGAGGAAGAGGGAAGAGGGAAGAGGGAAGAGGGAGGCGATCTCTCTCTCTCCATGGGCTGCCTTCCCTTCTCCAGTCCTCCAGACCTCCTCCTCCTCCCCGGTTCCCATGGCTGCCTTTCCTCCCGGCTTTTTGTGACGGGAGAGAAGGGAGCCTTGGTATTAATTGCGAAATGGCCAAAAGGGCGATATTCCCTTCGTTTCGCTATGGAACCGAATTTATTCCTACTTCGGTTAGTCTTCGCTTTTTCTTTGCTTCGTGGCCAGCGTTTGATAAGGCCCTATGACTTTACTCTGTACAGTCATGACACTCACACTGCTTCCTTTCAGAAGCAATTATTCATTTGTTCTCCCTGCTTGTCTCCCAGCATGCCAGGGCTATTGGGAGAAAGAGGTGGTTATTCTGCCCAGAATGGGCACAGCCTCAGAGGGAGGGTCAGGAAGATTGTAAGGGAAAGACTTATGAGACTAGGGCTTCATTCGCACTACAGGAATAATCCAATTTGATACCATTTACCCTGCTTGGCTGAATGCTATGGAATTCTGGGAACTGAAGTTTATTGTGGCACCAGAGCTCTCTGACCGAGAAGGCTAAATGTCTCACCAAAACTACAATTCCCAGAATTCCATACCATTGAGCCATGGCAGTTAAAGTGGTGTCAAATGGATTATTTCTGCAGCGCAGATGCAGCCTAGGTTTCTCTTTTTCTCTCTCTCTTTCTTTTCTTTCTCTCTCTCACACACAAACACACATACATGTAGACACATACCAATATACCAAACCAGTTTTGGCCTCTCTAGTTTACAAATACCGGTACCTTCACTGCCACCAACCTCATAGGAGCAGCAAAGATAATGCTCTTTTCCTCTTATTTTGAATAATTACAAATGATTATTTTGAAGTAAAAATTCATACCAAAGATATATCAGTCACATCAGAATTTGTATCTATCACTCTTAAAAGGGTCAGGTATAAAACAATGAGAGAAGAATTTTCAGCACAATCCTACTGCTTGTTTACTTATAGCAGTAAATTAATAGAGCTTAGCTTTTTGTATCTTCCTTCCATCTGTAGTGTGGATGCTGTTTGATCAAGACACATTACAGTCTAGAAACTGTAGGTTGGAAAGAATGATGGTTTTGTTTCATGACATACAAGACAGGACTGGAGGGCCTTTTAGTTCCTTTTTAGATTTATTTTAGAAAAGTATTATGCTTACAATTTTTTAAAAGATAGTAAACAAAAGTAGTTAGATGTAAGATCTACACTGTGGCATCAACAATAAGAAAGTATTTTAAGAAGCAAAAACCAAAATATATCAGTGTAAGATCAAGATGAGGCCAGCAGTCTATTGCGGGTAACAAGAATGATAAGCAAAATCAATTTAGGGCCTTTTCACATCACTCAAAAGTGCTTTGATACCACTTTAACTGGTAAAATTTCATTCTATGAAATCCTGGGATTTGCAGTTTAGGGAGAAGCATTTTGAATTCTTAGCCAGAGAGCTTTAGTGCCTCAGCAAACCACAAATCCCAGGATCTCATAAAATGGATCATGACAGTTAAATTAGAAGCAAAGTACTATAATCATACTGTATGGTTGTTCTAAGTCTGAAGAGCAGCTGCATCATAGTAGTCATCTGGCTGTGACAGAACTTGGCAATATTACTTTTGGTACTCCAGCTGCTAGAATCCCTTGGCCAGCATGGATACATAGCTTTTCATGTGGGAAAACTGATTTTTATCAGCTACTGAAAATGTAACTGCTTTGTTTTCTGTGCAGATCTTTTGGCATTTGACGGCTTACTTGGAGTCGTCCTGGGAGAGTTGAAGACTTTCCCGCAACTGAATGCTGTGTTAGAGAAATGAATTTCCCATGAGCAACACTTATTTAAACCAACGTTGTCTTAAACTATTATTATTTTTTATATGAGTAAAAAGAATATTTTGTCACCACTTTACACAATAAAAGCTTCCTTTGTAAAACGTGTGTTCCATGAGAAATTCTACATGCAATGTTAGTAGGATAAAAGAGCTGTTTAAAATTTCCTAATGATGTTAGCATCTCATGATTAAACAAATGTTTAAACCTGAATTGTTTAGAAGTTAATTTGCTAAACTTCCTCCTTTCCACTATACAATCTGACTCAACTAAACTGCTCTCAAATAAGCCCCATGGAGGGAAAAATGAGTTAGCTTGGTTTTACTATTTTCAAAGTCATTATTGGCTAAATTTAGTTGAACTGACCCCATATACAAGGGGTGGGAATCATGAAGCCCTCCAGAATTTGCTGGATTGCAGTTCTCAGCAGCTTTGTCTGGTACAGCCAGTGATGAGGAATGCCGGAAACGGTAGACCAACAACATCTGAAGGACCATGTGATTTCCATCCTTGAGGTATACAAAGTAAAAGTAGAGCAGGGTTGTTGTGATGGCGTCCATCTGCTAGACTAATGGACACTGCTGGGTAGAAAATATTCTCCCTACGTTTGGTGAGGGAACTCTCCTGACTATGGACTTCATCATACTAGCCTGCTGTTCTGGCATAATCGTGCTAGTTTAAGAATGGAACCATACTGGTTTGGCATCATTTATTATCACACTTTCCCCCACAATAGTGCTTTGGGGATCCATCATTGGAGATTTTTAGATGGGGAAAAAACTGGGAGTAGAACGCATAATCCTGGCATAATTGTGTGATTGCACTGAAGATTTTCAGATGATGTTGCGCTCATCCAGGACTTCTCCAGTGAAGAACCCAGATTGCTCCTGCAACAAATCATTCACAGGGAACTCCTGTGAATGGCTTCTCAATAGCACAAATGAAGTGTGATTGCGAGGGTACAAAAGTTAATCGCACTTCATTCGCTTTATTGGGAAGCAACCAGGGACATTTACCCATATTGCATTTCGGCAGAGGCAATCCGTTCTCATAGCCAGGTTTGCAGTGGATTTCAGTCTTCTTTTGAAATATGGGGCATGATTTTGTTTATACAGTCACCCCTCTGTTCTCGCGGACTTGAAGTCTGTGGTTTTGCATATTCACGGAGGGGCGACCTCCATTAAAATCAATGGGATGTATGAAAATATTGAGTGCTATAGCACTACTGTTGTGTTAGCTTTCACTACCACGATTATTGCTGAATTTGGCCCTGGTGTGAGAATCTCCTGTCAGTGTGTGGATGATGGGTGTTGTAGTGATGCTCTTTGGCACCCAGCAGAATCTGCAGGACAAGCTGGCTGCTGTGATCCACAGCCACTTTGTAACTCTTACCATCAACTGGCTCAGCTTCCCTTCAGGATCCTGTCTTCCTCAGTCAAGAAGACACATTGTAAAGTCCAAAAGCATAGTTTATTAATGCATAAAAAAGTAAAATAAGATAACTAAAGGCCTAAGCAGACTGCCAGAAATAGTGCACATTAAATTGAGGCACTGCCCTGGCTCAGTGCTAGGGAATCATGGGAACTGTATTTTTTTTTCTGGGACATTGAGCCTTCTCTGTCAGAGAGCTCTGGTGCCACAATAAATTACAGTTCCCATGATTCCCTAGCACTGAGCCAGGGCAGTGCCTCAATTTAATGTGCACTATTTCTGGCAGTCTGCTTAGGCCCTAAGTAAAATCCATTATGATGAACTTGACCAGTTCAGCCATGAAAGATTACATCTTTAACAATCCCAAAAGCTTAGGATCTCAACTCCTTGCAGTTAAAACCACTGCTTCCAGGCAGGCATGCACTCACATCTTGAAAACAATAACATTCTAGACAAAGGATTCTCTAGGCCCTTCCCATACTCCACCTTCTAGGTGTTAACCTTCAGGTTGATTGGATGATCTGTATGTGATGTATGCTAACCCAACCTCTTGTTGTTCATCTTCCACCACGTGACTATTTTCCCATGTCTAACGATATTTACCTTTTTTGATATCACTTGCTACCCATAACAAAGTCTGTGTCCATGAGTTCTATCTTTGGGAAAGTTCATGTTTATGTCTGTGTTGGCCATCTGGTGTTAGATTCACTTTGTTTCTCTAGATGTTGTTCTCATGAGGAAATTTCCACACACACATCTCTACATTTCACCTTTGACTGTATAACCCATCTATATTCTAACATCTCCATTGTGTGATCTGTTTTCAGTACTACCAAACACCACCTTCTGGGAGGAATTCTAGTGCTAGGTGGTTGTTTGAATTAGTATTCCACTGAAATTTATGAATGTATCTAGCAATTTAGGCTGCAACGAACAGATTATCTCAAAATTAAGCTATTTAAAGGCTATAGTCATATGCACTCTTGCACTGAATAATGAGAACAGTGGGGATTACTTCTGAGGGTCTGTCCAAAAGGCCTGTGTTCTCCCCAGCCTTACATTGCCCTGTTTGGATGATGCAGGCCGGTACCCCTGGGCCAGGATTGGGCAGACCAAATGTTAATCCAGTGGTCCTGTTCTGATCATGGCCCAAAGGCCATGATCCGCTGTTTGCCCTGGAGTTTGTCTGAAACTCTGTGGCAACCCTTGGCAGACCAGGTGGGCACATGTGCACCTCACCTTTCTCCACCGTTGCTACTAGTGAGAAGACCTTCATCTCCGCATCTGACATAGAAATGGGGCAGCTGGCCATGTGGGTGCAGCCAACTGCCCCATTTCCATGTCAGATGCAGTGATGGGGGTCTTCTCACTAGCTGCAACAGTGGAGGAAGGTAAAGGTGGATGCCAGTAGAGGGTTTGTGGTGTGGCGGTAGGCGGGCAGACGTGTAAACACCTGGTCATCCTCACATCATCCTGGGGACTGACACAGGTTAGATCTGGGTCAGGATATCATGGGGCAAATGTTTTCCTGGCCTGTCTGCTGAGCCCCAAGTCACAGGGTTGTGCTGCTTCCCTTCTGATTTCAGCTGGACAGTTGAATACTTGCTTAGCTTTTTTCTTTCTCAGTTATGGAAAAATAAATTGCTGGCTGTTTTGATTTCTTCTTCTTCTTCTTCTTCTTCTTCTTCTTCTTCTTCTTTTGGAAAATTATTGCCGGGTTTTATTAAAATTGCATGTTTTTTCATGTTGCCTGAAGAATTACAAATAAAACAATGTCCCTGCTAGATAATGGATTTATCTGCTAGAAGATTTTTATTCTGTAAATTTTGAAAAAGGAGCCCACTGGTTTTATTATTATACATTCAGATTATTTTATTATTACAAAGTCAGGCTGCTTAGAGAACTCAGTTGCAAAGGTCTAAAGAAAGATCAGTGCTTTGAAGTAAAACAATAATGGTGATAACAAGTATGTCTATAGATGTGGGAAATCTTTGAAATTTCTTTTTATAATTCTTTTTTATAATTTTATAATTCTACCAGGATGTAAAAAGATGGCTCTTGCTACAGAGGTATGAGCAGATAACAAAGAAAACCAGAGTTGTAGCTTGGCTGCCCCTTTTCTTTCCCTGTCTCCATGTGGCTATTTTAAACTTTTCATATCTCTCTTCATTGATCAGAAGGCATAGTTTTCCTACCACTCTTAAGATGCAAAAATTGATCTTTGCAGTCAAATGTATTTTCTTTTACTTAGAGGCTGAAGGAGACAACCCCTTTTAAAAACAAAACAAATCGAACAAATGAACAGACAACAAACCAAGTGTATGTAGGCGCTGTGAGAGGAGCTCTGCCCCTAAGAATGGAATCTCTATTAGACAGAGAGTATATATTGCCATCCTGTGGAAATAACATAGAAATACTCTAGCTGGCAGAAGTTGAAAGTCATGGTAAATATAGCAAAATATAGGAAGCTAGAAATAGAATCCTGCACCTGAAGGTTGGGCAGCTATGGTATTGTGGGTGTCATTGGAGTGAAACTCCCATCAGTTCTAGCTAACACAGTCAATGGTGATGGATGCTAGGAGATGCAGTCTAACATCTGGAGAGTCACAGTTGCTCACCTCTGTTACACATGCTTGTGAGGAAGCACCAGGCAACTGAAAATGACTTTTTTTTTAAAAGGAGAATTTTATTAATTTTAAAAACAAACAAACCATAACAAATAAAAAAGGGGAAAAAATCACACATTTTCCATATCATCCATTCATAACACCAAAATCATTAGTCAAATCCATTACACAAAATCACAATACTCCTAACTCCTAATCTAAAAATGTAACACATAATACATATCACATTTTACATACTACATTATCATTCTACTACATATTACAATTTTACTCTACAACTTACAAAAACCCAATTACTTTCTATAATCAACTCCTCCCCCCTTTATCCTTTCTCTTCTATATCTTCTCATTTCCTCATCTACTTTCTCTTCTTTCCTTCTTTTCCTATTCTCTCATTCCTTCTCCTCTTCTCTTCCTCCTATTCCCTTCTTTCCTTGTACCTTCTCCATTCTCTTCCCCACATCTCTCCCTCTCCATCCTATTCCTCCATTTTCCTCTTATTCCTTACACATCTCTTCTTCACTTATTCAACCCTTCCTCACTTACTCATACCTTCATAGAATGTTATTGAAAATATATAATAGGAATGTATTTTATGATGATAATAGATGAAGCTCAATTTTTAAAAAAAGTATTTAAAGAAAATCACAGAGAGAATAAAATATAGAATCATACTGGTAGACAGGAAGACTGGTGGAAGGTATGGGATAATAAGAATGGGAAGAAGCATGAAGGTATGAGAGAATGACTTTTTTTCTACACTAGCTACACTAGCTTCAATATTTAAAATTTCTTTAGATTTTAAACTTAAATTGGTTGAGCAAAAGTTGATGTTTCAGATACACTGGGTACCATTATGGCTATTTTTTGGGGGAAAAAGTAACTGAACTAAATGATGGCACTGCAATACTGAATGTTTCCCCTGTGTCATGATTTGGACATGTTTAGTGGTTACCCCTTTTTTGGTCCAATGTATTGCTATGTTACACATTTTATGTTGGAAAAATCTTTGGCTTTTGTAGAGACATTTTTAAAACAAATTATATCCCTGTTACATGGAAATTAACTAATAGTCAATAGTTGGGTCATATTCATTTTACTTTGGCAAGAGTTGTGCTTCAAGATTGGGAAGATAAGCACTCACCATCAGTGGCCAGAATTTTCTTGCTTCGGCTAATCATCAATTTACATTTTATAGATGTCAACTTCAAGAAAGTGTTATTGGAATATGGTCAGCTTATATTAACGCATATGCCTAGCCCATGCTCATAACCTATGTACTCCTCTCTTTCTTTGTAATTATACTTTAAAAATCCTATTGTTGTTGTTGTTGTTGTTTGTTGTTGAAGGGGATTTTCTTCAGAGTTAATCCTACATAACTGTTGCACTTCCTTCATGTAAATAGGAAAGGGAGAATTCCTGTAATGTTACTTTATAGTGCTTTTCCTCCAGGATTCAAAAGTGGAGAATAGAATCAGCACTTGTCTTTCAGTCTGTCGGGCATGCTGCAGATTTCCCTTGTATCACATAGTGTGTGAACTGCTAAGGAGAGACATGCTTGTGATCTGTTGATGCCAAATTGAGCAAAGAGGAGCTATGTTAAACAAAAGGGCATGGGGCATACAGAAAAAGAGAGCAAAGGAACTGGACACAGGGAAGTAGAGATGCAAAGGGGACTATAGAGCAGAGTGACAACAGTTATGGCCCTCCAAATGATGGACCACAATTCTCATCACCTTTGGCTATGCTGCCTGATACTGATAGAAGATGCAATCTAGCAACAGCTAGAGGATGACATACTCTTTCACACCTAACACACTGTGTGAAATGTCACCCCATACAGAAAAATAGAAGAGGAGAGCTGGGAAATAGAGGAATGCAGCTGGATTTGAGTTTTTGCAATTTTTTGCTTCCCATCCCTCAGACTGGTCAGTTTGAAAATGCAATTTGATTTATACAAAGTCAAAAGTGTTCTATTTCTGAATGGATATAACATTTAGGCTGCAGTCCTTTGTACACTTTCTTGGGAGCAAGTACCACTTAACACTGTGTCAACAGGCATAAAACTGTTGCACTCCTTTATTTCCACCACAGCAAATGTATTGCATAACTAGTCTAGGTTCAGGTTGACGATGGGATGTACATTTTTGAGGTCTTGGGATTTCTAAGGAAATTTCTGCCCCTGGTCTCAAATAATAAAAGATTCCAAGAATGAAATAGGATTGTTTTCTGAACACTACTTTGTGACTACATAATGCACATGTGAACATCACCTTACATCAGAAACCTAGTAATGGCCACATATAGCTATATGATTTTGGCTTCTAGCTTGAAGCCAGAATCCTAGAATGAAACACATTCTGTTCTGACTTGTTGAATACAGATGCTAGAATGCTGTTAGTGACATACCTTGCATAACCTGGACTTTAAAGCTTATTGTGGAAAGAGTATTCCTTGTGCAACAATTCCTCCTGATTAGCTGAACTCAGCGACTGAACATACCGCCATGGCCAAATAGTGGGCAGGGGACAGCAAGGCTATGTCCAGCTACAGTTTTGTGGGTAGGAAAAGAAGGTACTCATAGCTGGATGCTCCTGTGGTGTTCTCTACTCTTCCCTAGCCCTGAATTGGCTGTATGACCATGCTCCAGTGTCGACAAAATCAGCTGCACTGGAATGGAAAGGGAATCGGGTGAAAATACACTGATACAGCATTATGCTCTGCCAACCTTATGTAAGATCTCAGACAAAGTTGTAGCTTACGAGCTTACATCAGTAATTTCATAGACTCCAATAATCACCTAGGGAAATGAAAGAATGGATCATGAACATATTAAGTACCAGACTGGTATTAAGGAATAATTTAAAAGGTAAACATAAAGGTATTCCCCATTGACAAGGTTGTCAAGTTGTGTCTGACCTTAGGGGGTGGTGCTCATCTCTGTTACTAAGCCGTAGAGCCAGCATTGTCAGAGACTACTCTGTGATTATGTGGCCAGCATGATTGCACAGAACACTGTTAATCTTCCCACCGAAGTGGTACCTATTTATCTACTTGCATTTGCATGCTTTCGAACTGCTGGGTTGGCAGAAGCTGGGACTAATGATGGGAGCTCACCCCATCATGCAGCACTCAGGCCTCGAACTGCCAACCTCCTGATCTTTCACACCTGCCACTTGAGCCACTGCATCCGAAAAGGAATAATTTACTGCAGGGAAAAAATACAGAACAGCACCTGTTTACCTACAGTTTCCAGCTTATTACTTAACACTACAGTGTTCCAATGAACACTACAGTGTTCCTGCATTCCATGCTGAATAATTATACTTCTTCTCAGAGTCCTTGGGTGGTAGGTATATGTTTGTTTAACAGATAGCCTCTTAATCAAGAAGAAATATCCACCAAAAGCAGTGTACTCAACAAGTACATAGACTCAGGGATCAGACTCTGCAACCCAGATGGCAACTTTTTCACATATTGGCTCAGGCAAATTACTGGACTTAATAACATCAGCCATAACAGCAGAGGTTCATGGGCCTTCTCGTCTTCTCATATTAGAATGTAAAGTGAGCTATGCTATCATCTCCCTGCCATGCCCTTCTGTATCCTATCTGAAACAAAAATACAGAAGAATAAATGCATCTAAATCTGACATCAAGAAGGCAATAATCCAAAGCCAGTAAGAAAACAGTTCATCTTCCTAGGATATTCTGTTGTTGATCTCAACAAAGATACTTCAAAGGGAGTGTAAAATAACACATGGCTGTGTAACAATTCATCAGAGCTTCAGTTTTATCAGTTTAATCCCTCTGTAGATATTAATTAGTCTTCTAGTGCCAAGAGGTTTCTGTTATTATCAACACTACTTTGTCACAGTACTTATTTTAGGTACTTAAAAGCTTAAACATAATTGTTACAGTCTGTATCTTTTGCATTTACATTTCCCGACCTCACTGCTTGCTTGTATATTGTTTCTCCATGGCTTTATTTCTACTCACTCTCTCTTTTTCATATAACACTTTGAGTACATTAGTTTGCCAAAGCTTATGGCATAAAAAATTGTTAATTCTTAAGATTTCATGAGGCTTCTTATTCATTTTGCTCTTTTGGGTCTCCCCTCCCAGCTCCTTTGGGTTATTGTTTTCAGGGATGCCATTAAGCAAAAATGCTCTCAAGGCACCTATGGATTCCTTTGAATTTACAGCTAGCCTGGCTAGCCAAATATATTTTAGCAGGGGCTTCTACATCATAAACATGATTGAGTATCATGTACCTTCCCCCCATGACACAAAGCAATGCAGAATGACCACTTAGGATTTATAATATAATTTTATGTAACAAATTAACCCTTGTCTGGAAGAGAGGTAGCTTTTCAGTTAAATTATACTTAGCCAGGCAGTTAAGCTGTTATGTGCTTTGCAGATAGTGTATATTGGTTCTTTCACAGCATTGTGTTTTAATTTCAGTGATTTCACTTTGGCTTTAAGCAAGATATTAAAAATGACCTGAAGCGGTTGGCCTTTGAATAAGGTAACATCTGTAGTCCCTAGCAGATGAAATGCATATTGAAAATCCAATATGATGGAATGGTTCAAGGATTAACACACTTTAGACAGCTCCTCCAGTTTGCTGCAGTTTGCATCCATATCTCATCTAGATTACCAGGTTTTGTACAAAATTATTTCAACTCTTCATTTTTCATTTTAGAAAGAAATCTGGAAAATGGGTATCCAGGACAGTAGTCAACATATGCTGGTGTAGATGGGAAAAATGAGCTGTAGGTGGTTTTGAGACAGAAATTTAATTTGACAAGAAGTATTATTGGATTTCATCTACCCATTCAAATATAATCTACCCTGCTGGCAAAGCATGATATATTTCTTGGCACAATTCTGTTATTAGATGTACCAAACTAAAAGCTGTGAAAATTGAAAGTTGTAATGAAATAGCAGCTGGCCCTTAACTACTTTTGCTATTTGACCTTCCATATATCCAGAACGGTGTTATATTGAAAATAACTTGTATTTTCACCAAAAGTACATTTATACAGCATTTTTGTGTTTTAACAGACTTTTAGCTATTTTAAATTAACTTTTAAATATGATTGTTTGTTTAATTGTTTTAACTCTTGTATTATCTGTTGATTTAACAGTGTATTGTTTAACTTTTATTATGAGTCACTTTGGGGGGCATATTGGGAGAAAGGGGGATTATAAATTAAATGATGAAAATAAAGTTTTTTTTCCAAGTTCTCAAAGTTCTACATTCATTATTTCTATTATTTTAAAATGGACCTGTGTGTTAGACAGAGCTTGGAATGTGGCCACAATGGGTGGGGCATTCTGGGAGTTATAATCCAAGGGCTAAATTCAATTTTAATTCCAGTTAGAGTAGATCCATTGAAATCAATGGGACATCTGTAAATCACAACAAGAACACAACAATAGTATTGGTAACTCCCCTCTTTTCTCATGTTTCCTCCTTTCATTCAGTTTCTTTTTTTCCACTCAACAAGTGCTTCCCATTCAGGACTGTCCCAAGGCATGGTGCTGCCAGAGACAGAGTAGACCTAAACCAAGGCACAAAGTATTATAGGTCAACACATAATATTATAGGTTATCTTGGAAGTGGAGACAGCCAATGTTACAATTCCCACTCCTCCTTCCTGGCATTCAACATACCATAACTTTGAATTAAATAACTAGCAATTTGCTGCCTGTTGCTGACACCAAATATTTGCTTCTTGAGATAAGTCAGACAGCCAATTCACCATGCCTAATGGTACAACCAGTCCTGTCTGCATGTCTCCAGATACACACACCCACATCCTTCTCATAGCTAGATTGACATAACTTCACTTATACAAATTTATTCATCTATGCAAATCCATCTGCTTAACTGTACTTTTAAGTCACATGCTCTTAGCTTCAATGGAAGGCAATGTTAAACCTTCTCTGAACCAAATTTGCCAAGAAAATCCATGATAGGTTCCCCATAACTCAGAAATGACTTGAAGGCACACAACAACAAAATTTGCACTTTTATAATACAACAGTGTTAAAAACCATCTCAAAATGGGTTCTTTCCCCTAATTTATTGTTTCCATTTCTCATTTAGAATAGTAAGTTAGAAGATGAATGGGCCGGCAAGTTTTGTGGACCAGATAGCCAACTTTTAATTAAAGATGGTTAGGAAGTTAGGAAAACTTATCCAAGTAGTAGTTTTCCCATCTCCGCACTTTGTTAATAGCCACTTTCCACTTGATTGGGCTCATCTTCTCGATGCCCTTTCCAATCAAGTCACTGAAGAGGATGCATTGGTATGAGTAGGTCCTCTCCAAGGAGGTAAGAGAAAACTCCTTCCTGTTATTGATAATAAACCATTTCAAAGATGACCAGGCAGCCTCCATTGGGTGGAGGTAGTTGTAGGGGAAAGGCACAGAGAGAAGTTCATGACCTGTTGCTTTAGCAATCTCAGGGCAACACTTGATGCTCAGTAAACAAGGGAGAGAAGGAGATGGAGGTTCACATATCTCCACCTCTTGGCTGGACTCTTCAGTCTTCACTCTTGACTGTCTTCTTTCTCTGACTACAATGGCACACTTCCCATAGGTGATAGCCAGAAAATGACAGAGTTCCTGAAATACACCTTCTTGCTGCCCTGAGGATAGGTCGTCCCTTAAAAACACTCTGTATTTCCATGGCACCCATCCTTGGCTGTGGCCAGCATGTACCACTGTCCATATAGGCCAATTGAGAGTATTTTCATGAGGAACCTTTTCACCTGTTATTAAACTTTCTGAAAGATCAGTTTCTCCTAAATAGATGGTGGTATAGCCATTAAACTGCAGGTTTCTTAAGGCTTTTAAATACTGCAGGCACTGTTTCCTTGAAGTTGCATCAAGGGAACTTCTGTGGATGATGTACTTTAAAAGAGGATTTACAACACGATACATCTTAAACCAAGAGATAAAACTGAAGTGCACACAAAGTTCTGATGGTGTCCAGGACAGTGATGATCTCACAATGGACTTTGTTTGCATATGTTATTCAATTGCATTGAAACAAAAGCTGAACATTTACATGTTTCTGTGGCTAAATCATGGGGACAAATAACTACAGGGCTGATGTAGAATACAAGTCTCATTTTATTTAGAGAAACCACCAGTTTTACAACACTGCTAAATTACTTATTCTGTCAGTACTATACATTAATACCGAATCTGACTGAGCCACTAGGAAAGGCATGTGAGGGGTTGGGTGAGAAGAAATGTTAGTAGACTATGGTCCAAAACACACTGCAGATATAATCCAGTTGGAGACCACTTTAACTGTCCTGTCTCAATGCTAGCGAATCCTGGGAACAGTAGTTTTGTGAGACATTTAGCCTTATCTGTCAGAGAGCTCTGGTACCCCAACAAACTACAGTTACCAGGATTCCCTAGCCTTGAGCCAGGGCAGTTACAGTAGTCTCAAACTGGGTTATTTCTGCAGTGTGTTTTGGCCCTATGTCTCTGAATCACAAGGGCAAGGTAGAATAAGATCTGGACATGGCAGCCTGTTTAATAGCTGGGAGACAGCTACCATGAACAAGGGACCAACTTGCCATATCTGTAGGTGTGTGTGTGTGGGACAGGGAAGGACAGATTATTGATTGGAATACTGTTACATGACCTTTAGTGAGAAACCTTTGTGGATGAAAGCCCACAGAAGACAATGGAATATTTGCATTTTCTGGTTTTGCCTCATTATTCTCAGTTCATTGATCAATTTTCCCTCAAAAAACAAAGCAAAACAAAAGATAATGGCCTTTATATCAGATGGGGCCAGGTAATGAATCCTGCATTTTGCCTTCATATTTATTTCCCTCTGTTTAAATCTGAGTAGACTTTAAAGCAAGGTTAAAATTGCAATGATTGCTAAATACCTTCCATCTGGCTAAATCTATTTAGACTAGTAATAAACCCTGGCAACATTAACAACTTCAGTTGCATAATTCTCTATGCACTATGGGAAGCATAATCATATCCCTACCTTGGTAATTCTGTATTGATAAACTTTCATGCATGTTATCAGTCTCAGTATTTAGCATGGAAGAAAGACTGAGATGAAAATCTGCCAGGTGAATCTGCTCCACGTCTCCTTTCCCACATTCCCAACACATATTTTACCTGCTGAAGACCTTCCAACACAGCTATTTACTGCCTGTTAAAGAACTCTCTACTCTCTCTCTCTCTCTCTCTCTGCTGTCTGTGCATGTGTGTCTGTGTATGAGACAGAGATCCAGCTTAGCAATAAGGCATCCTCTGGGACATTCCAGAAGTCCACAGGAGATCCCAGAGAATGGCATAAACACTTACTGTCTCTCAACAGGAACCAAGCTAGATATTTATCACCATCTCCATCACCGATACATGGCCATGATGTCTGTGTCTGTCTGTGGAATTGCAGCAGGTAAAATTGGTTCAAGGAGAGTTTGGTTGATAGAGAATTCCATCCTACACAACAACACACAAAATGATTTGCAAAGGTGTACATTACACTTAGGGGGGTTGCAGACTGCCAGAAATAGTGTGAATTCAGTCCACTTTTAGGGTTAGGGTTAGTGCTAGGGAATCATGGGAACTGTTATTTTTCTGAGACATTAAGCCTTCTCTGTCAGACAACTCTGATGCCACAATAAAATACAGTTCCCATGGTTCCCTAACTCTAACCCTAACCCTAAAAGTGGACTGAATTCACACTATTTCTGGCAGTCTGCAACCCCCCTTAGTCTGGTGCAAGCCACTAGCAGGATGTCAATTAAGGTTGTAAACCCATGGTTTGTAAAGAAGAATCATCATCTGTGATAGGTAATGAAGCCATCCAGGGAAGGTTACCTTAGTAATTTCTTTCAAGCATGCATCTTTATTCGGTATAAATCAACCATAAATGACTGGTTGAATCAATTTACTGGAATAGTTGGATGTAGGTAGAACTAGTGCTGCTATGAGGTTGGGTGAGGCAATCGCCATAAGGAACAGGGTGCCAGAGTGCAGCAAAGTTGTCACTTGTTACACCATCCATTCACTGGAAGGGAAGGAACTGCTGTCTTTCCCTCTCCTTTTCCAGTGAGCTTTCTTCTATCCCCGTCCCACCTTTGTTTCCCCCATCTTGCCTTTCATTATGTTTGCTCTGAAAACATTACTGGTTCCCTCCTTGCCTCTTGCTTTATTGGGGGTGGCAGCTGTCAATTTCACCTCATCTCCATCTTTCCAGAGCACTGCAGGTGACATGAAAGCTGAGCATCCATCAAGGGTATCTGGCTAAACTGCACAGCTAGAAGATATTTGAGATGGAGAAGGAGACAGGAGGAAGTGGCGGCTGTATGGGGGAGGCCTGTGACTTCTGGATACAAGGGGCAGTTCAAAGCAGAGCCGCAGCCAAGAGGTGACCTAACCTTGTGCAGAGGCATAACAGCAACACCCCTCCATTTCAGGCCTTCTTCTAGGAAGTGAAGAAGCAACTGAGTTGAGTCACAAGGGTCCCAGTTCCATTGCTCCATTCCCCAGACATAGTGCCCATATGTACAGATTCAAAGTACTTTCAGGTTTCCCTTCCATCAGCCATTTTTTGTTACCAAGGAATGGAGGACTGGGAGTGAAAAGGAGCAGAACAAGACAGGGTAGAGGTGAAGGTGGATGGGTAGGCTCTTCCTCTTTTGCTCTTGGGGCTTTTCATGAAGAGAGGTGGAAGAGCGATGTTGGGGTGAGGCAGAAGAAAAAAAGGAAGAAACTCAGATGTGGGGAGTGTTTCTGTTACCCATAGTGCCCTGGATATCAAAATATACAACTCCATGATGACCTCCAGATGAACTCTGGCAGTGGAAATGGAGGCTAAAGGTCTTCCGCGCCTGTGGCATGGGCCTTCCACCCTTAATCCTTAATGCAGGGGTAGGCAACCTTTCCCCTTTAAGGGCCGAGGGACTTCAGCTCCCAGAAGCCTCAGCCATGTTGGCCCACAGTCCCATGTTGGCCAATAGTTCCTGGGATTCTGGGAGCTGAAGTCCCTCCGTCCTTAAAGGGGAAAGGTTGCCTACCCCTGCCTTAATGCATACATAGCCCCCAGACAGTCTAGGAGAGTTGCAGATGGGATTATCCAATGAGATCATCCAAACCATCGGAAGGTGTATTGTGCCACCCAGTCACAAGCACCCCCAACCATCAGAAGGTGCAATGATTGTATTGTGCCACCCAGTCTCACACATCCCCAGCCATCGGAAGGTGCAATGTTTGCATTGTGCCACCTAGTCACACATCCCCCCAGGAAATGGGCCCCTCGGATTAAGACAATGTAACCCTATACAGCTGGGTGTCATCATCCCAATCATCGCCTTTCGCCCCAGGCCCTGTTTGGCCCTATATAAACCCTAGACTTTAGCCAGTCAGTGTGCTATCTTCTTGGTTTAAACGACTCCACGTCACTCTGACCTTTGAAGCTAGTTACCGGCAAGCCTGCTCAAACCCACGCTGCGAAGCAGACTTGTCCCCACCATCACTCATCCCATTCGCTTCTCAGAGGAGGTCTACATCTTGGTAAGCATCACCATTACTAACGCCTGAAATCTGTTCCCAATCTCCAACCCTGATTTTCCTTAGTCCTGAGTGTGTGTGTGAGTGTATGCGCAGCGAATGTGTTTTCCCCCTGTTTCAATAAAGTAGACATCTAGTTATTAACATCCATCTCAGCTGTACTTATTGGGACACCCTGGTCTCTTGGTATAAATATCGGGAGGGCGATTTCGTTGGGCTCTTGTAGCCAGCCCCCTCTTGCAATAATAACAATAATAAAATTCCCCTACGGACCCTTGGCTACAGTTTCAGTTGTGCATTTCTCATGGCAGAGGGTGGACTTTATGGTCCCAGTGGTCCCTTTCAACTTTGTTCTATAATGTGATGCATTAGACCTGAAACCTGCCTCTCTTGCCCTACAGATGCCACAACTAAAGTGCGCCTGAATGGGGAGGGAAGAAATGTTCACATGCACATACCCACACATAATTTTGCATTTTTTGAAAGTGATGAAAAGAGAGACTGCTTTTTTCTGCATCTTGTCATATCCCAGTCCTTCTCAGACTTGAAGCAGGGAAAATAACTATTAGAAACATACTAGAAAAGCAGTAATATGAGCAAGTATTACAAAACCAATAACTTGATTTTTTTTTAACCAGGGCTGGAATGATGGAAGCTATCACAGCTGGAGGGTGCCTGATTGGGGAGGCTGACCTAGCATAGGTCTATAATCTTTTTATTCAAAGTCCTTTATCTCCTCTAAAGTCTATAAGCAATAATTTAATTTTGGCATTACTAAGGCTGGAATTATATACAGATTGAGTATCTATCCCTTATCTGAAATCCAAAATACTCCAAAATTTAAAAGTCTCCACATGGGTGGCTGAGATAATGACACCTTTGCATTCTGATGGTTCAGTGTACTCAAACTTTGTTTCAAGCACAAAAATATTACAAATACTATGTATACAATTACCTTATTTTCCTGCGTATAAGACTACTTTTTTACCTGCAAAATCTGTGGCTAAAGTGGGGGGGTCGTCTTATACGCCAGATATAAGGATAATGAGGATAGAGGTGCTAAAAATCTATATTTTGACTGGGGAAATGGGGGGGGTCGTCTTATACGTGGGTCATCTTATACGCTGGAAAATACGGTACCCTAAGCCTATGTGTATATGAAACATACATGAATTTCATGTTTAGACTTGGGTCCAAGATATCTTATTATGTACAGTTGGCCCTCCATATCTATGGCTTCTGCATCCAGGGCTTCAACTATTCACAGCTCAATACACACACACACACACACACACACAAATAAAAATCAAAAAACAATTTTTGAGTTTGCCATTTTATATAAGGGACAACATTTTACTATCCCATATATATTGGGACTTGAGCAACTATAGATTTTGGTATCCAGGGGAGGTCCTGGAACCAAATCCCAGTGACTATCAAGGGCCCACTGTATATGTAAATATTCCAAAATCTAAAACACTTCTGATCCCAAGCATTTTGGATAAGGGAGACTCAACCATATTATAAGATAACATGGACCTTTAATCAAAGATGGCAAGTTTCCCAAATCTACTTTGTGTTTACAATGTTTCCTAAAATCCTAAGCCATATCCTGACTTCACTGGCTGTGATTTACTTAAACCTGCCTGTACCAACCAATAATATGAAATGAGCATGATTTTACTTTATGGGGGAGGCATAAACTGTCTTTTATGTTTCTTGCAGTGTTTAGTTCTACCCTTAGTTTAATGTGGACTTTAGCTTTAATTTAACTCTCATATATGCTTGCACTATCATTTTCCTTAGTGCCTTTCTGAAACTGTGAAGACTCTTGTTGGGACAGGTTGCTTGTTTTTATTTTTATACCTTCAGGATAAGCATCTCTGCCAAGCATGAACAAATAAATACTTCATAAATCTTGATGCCAGGTAGACAGAAATGAGGTGTATCCACGTAGGTCATAGTTTTTAAAAAAATGTCTTTTGCCAAAGCACAATTCCAAAACATAGAGAGAAATTATTTTCTTCTTCCATTATAAAAAACATATGTTGAAAACACACACATACACACACGCAGACACATGGGCGGAGATCATACAAGTTTGGGCTTGATATCTAGTCCGTCTTCAGAAAATTCAGCACTGGAATATGAAATCCTTTGCACTGTTCAGGAACAGACACTTCTTTTCACCCCTTTGGAGTGGGAAGTTTCTTCTAGAAGATACCCACCAGGAACTGTCCAGCCTAGTTGAGGCCCACACTTCCACAAAACAAATTAAATTACAGTTAAAAATAACCTGTCACACAATGTACAAGGATTCACTTTCATACATTTCTCAGTACTGATTCTAAACTTGGTGCTTCTGTTTGTGTTGTATTGCTATTATTCTTTTGGCACCGGCCAGTAGTGCTTGGCTTCAACATGGCGCTCTTGTCAACTGCTGCCAATGTTCCATTGTGAGGTGGTCTTCTTCCAATTCTTGGAAAGTTCTCTTGATAAAGATAGTCCATGTAATTTTCCCGTTGCCGGAAAACAATGTTGCTCATCATCAGAGAGAAAAGCAGAAACCCAAAAAACCCAACAATGATCAAGATGTACAACGAAGCCGCAATCTCTTCCTGTTCCACAAGATATGGGTTTGTGTAATTAAGGTACCCTTTTTTTTCTCTTTCTTGAATGTAAACATAAACCAGACTCTTCAGGACTGACCTTACTTCAGTGGGGCTGACATTCATTTTATAATGCACTCGGGCTATAAAGACAAAGGGTGGAAAGAGAGAGAGAGAGAAAGTTATTTGTCTTACATTTGGCCTTAATTTACTTGAAATACTATATCAATATTTAGATAAAAATCCTATACACTTTAAGTGCAGCATAAATGTACACCAGCATAGTTATGCCACATTGCACAGTTGTGCAACAGACAGAAGAGCCTTGGATTCACACTTGATCATTTTTCATTTATATACTGCTTCATATCGCACTATGGGAAGTCTAAGCGGTTTACAACTGTGAGCTGATTGCCCCCCAACAAGCTGGGTACTCATTTTAGCGACCTCGGAAGGATGCAGGCCTGAGTCGAGCCTCAGCCCTGGCTGGTATTGAACTCGCAACCTTGTGGTCTATGGGTGAGTGGCTGCAGTACAGGCATTTAACCACTGCGCCACCAGGGCTGTATTGACACATTGGTCAATTAGTGCCCCCCCCCCCAAATCCATCAAGTCAAAAGTGAGAGAGGATGCTCTCTCTGTGTGTGTGCATGCTAGTGGGATTATTGTGAAGCCTTCAATATTTCCCAGATGAAAACTGGGACGCATGTGGCCAAGCACAGGCCTCACTAGGGTTGGTGTCACCCAGTGAGGTAACTCATGGTGTCACCCCCATTGATCTTCACCCATTTCACACCATTGGTCAATGACCGAATAAATTTTACTACTACTACACCATACAGATCCTTTGTAATGCTTTTTTGCACTCATATTACTTGTAAATTGTAATTCCCATATACCATTGAATGTAATGCTAATAGTTGTGACATAAACAACTAGCAAAATTAAAATTATACCTTCAGATTACAATATCATATACACAACCTAAATATATTTACATATACATAGTGAAGATCTGGCAAAATGTAATGTTTTTAAAGGAAATTTAAAACAAATAAAAAAATAATTTTTACTTTTTATTAAAAAAATAAAAATTAAGAATTTTGAATTATTTTTTTAAAGAAAACCCTGGCGGCCTCCCATTTTTCCTCTCACTGAGCTTAGCCCCGCTCGCACCATCTCTTAAAGCATTTTACAAGGAAGGAGGCGAATGCTGCAGCCCATTTCTGTCAAAACACAGATATCTGAGGAGCAGTGGTATTACCCCCCCCCCCCTTAGGGTTTCACCTGGTGCAGTTCGCACCCCCCTAGTGATGCCACTGTGGTCAAGCAATATCAGTGTGTGGTAAAGATGGCAAAAGGTATTAATGAGGAAGAACAGACAAACTAGGCGAGGCTGCAGCAGTTTGCTTTTGTCTGAGCCTACTGGAAAGGGCAAGATTCCGTTTCATCCTCTCCATCCTACTAAGCTAATTGAGTGCAAAATACTGTCACACTTTGAACTCAGTTTGCAGCAACCAAAATGAGCTGAGACCAAAGGGGGAAAGTGAGAAGAGGAGATAAAAACTGGGACATTTTAAAAGCAGCTGAAAAGGTGGGATGGCAGAGAATTAATGAGGACTATCTTTGCCAAATCTGGACAGTTGGAAGACATATAATTGCCCATGCTAGGGATGGCACTTGCAAAATCTCTGAGAAAGTGCAATCACTTATGTAACAGTTTTTATAGTGATGTTATGCCCCAACATAATTCCAGCCTTATATCCTGTTATTCTAGTGCACCTCAGGACAGCTAAAAACTTTTAAAAATAATAAGATGGAATAAAGATCCAAAATGACAATAAGATCATAATTGTACTACTACTGCTACAACAACAACAACAAAAATAACACTACAGTAAAGAATCCATGGATTCTTATATATATATATTCTATTCATATATATATTCCATCTATGGATGCTTGAATCCATAGGTATTCTTTATCCACAAATTCAAGCATCCACAGCTGTATATATATATGTGTGTGTGTGTGTGTGTGTGTGTGTGTGTGTGTATATTCTCATTTTATATAAGGGTTACCATCTTACTATCAATTGTATTTAATGGGACCTGAACATCTACAGATTTTGGCATCCATGAATGTGTGTGTGTGTGTGTGTGTGTGTGCATCTGTTTGTCCTGGAACCAAACCCCAATGGATATCAAGGGCCCATTGTACTATCACTACTGCTACTACAGCTATGTCTGCTACTATTGGTACTAATACAGATCAGGGGTGGGAATCATTTGGCCCTTCAGATGTTGTTGGATTGTGGCTCCCAGCATTCCTCATCACTATCTATGCTGGCTAGGGCTTCTAGAAGTTGCAGTCCACTGAAATTTGGAGGGTCACATGATTCCCAGCCCTGATGTAGATAATAATAATTAAACAGGCAGATGTAGTACATAAAACAAAGGCATTGGGTCAGTCCTACCCGTGATAAAACCAGAGCTTGGAAATAATTAGTTACAAATAGCAAAATCCATTTATCCATTTTGGAAGAGCAAAGGTGTAACTATATATATCACCTTTTGTCTCTAGGTTAATAAAGGCCGATGATACTGCTTTTGCAGTATAATTGTTCTGTTTTAAGCTATTTTTATAGTCGCAGGGGCATGGCCTAATTGAGCATTGTAAGAGAATGCACTTGTACAACTTGTGTGGTACAGGTGTTTGAAGCTGCTGTATTGTGGGTGTTGAGGTAATGGACATTTTCACACGGGGGCCCCTAAAGCCGGGTGGAGCCATTCCGGAACGGCTCCTGCCGCTGATTCCGGAAAGGCTCCGTCGGCGGCAGGCTAATTCCGGGTGGACAGCCGGAATTACCTGAAGCCGGAGTTAGCCGGAGTTAGCCTTTTGCCACCCGGAGTGACGCCGGACTTAGGGCTCCGTGCGTTTGAACACACGGAGCGAAAAGCCGGACGGACGCAGGGATGGCACCGGAAGGGGGGGGTTGCCGCTGCGCGCATGTGAACAACGTGGAAATAGAGCCGGAGTGGGGCCGGACGGAGGTAGGATTGCCTCCTCAAAAAGCCCCATGTGAAAACGTCCAATGGCAAGACAGATGGAGACTGTATATTTGTTAAGAGTGGCCAGCAGCTTGTAGCATTGAATGTCTTTTAAAAAAAGAAAGAAAGAATGCTAGCTCTATTGGTTACTTTCAAGAAACTAGAAAGGAAAGAGTTATCTATTTAAAAAGTAAATCCAACCACCATTACCTATATTTTGGGAAATTGGAGATATACTGTTAATTAATCCCTATTTTAAAGAAACTTTGCAAGCTCTGGATAAAATCTGCAAGGATTTTTTCCATGCAGCAAAGCAGTGTTAAAGAGGGTGCTACCACCAACTGCCTGATGTCCCAGGGCAGAAAAATCCCACAACTGACACAAAAGACCTTTTCTCATGCTTCCAGCATATTGGAACATACAGAAGGACCTCTCCTGTTGCATAGATAGGCTGGTATGGGTTACTTTAACATCCTCATTGCATCAAGCAAACACAACAAGGAAGCACAGACCATTATCTTTCTCTTCTTCCTCTTGCCTTTCCCAAAAGATTGTCTTTCTGAAGGACACTGGGTTTGAGACACATTATCATCCTGCCAGCTACAATGAAAATAATGTGCATGTATTCACTTATCAGAGTAGAGCTATTGCTTGAAAAGCTTTAGACTGCCGCTATCCTATGTGTATGGTACCCAGTATAACAGATTTACAATAATGACTTGTGTTCTTCTGATCTCAGATATAAAGAAGCAGAAAACTGCTGTGATGCACTACCATTGCTTTCTAAGCAGAAATGTCATTTAATTTCTGTCAATGTTCCATACAGATGTGTGGCTGAAGAAGCAGCTTCATTCTCTTTCCTTTATCATCCACAGAACATTGTCTTGCAATTTTGATAAAGAGAAGGCAGGGGTTCCCCAGCCCAACAATTCAGGATCAATTTATTTCTCATATTCCCCTGATATTTTTAGATACAGCTTTATGATTCTGGTACATCATGATATATTTTCTTATATTAGAAATTTTTATAATAAAGCTGAAACATTTTGCTTTTCATATACATATTTACCGTAGTTCTTTTTGTTAATCAAACACACAGACACACATATTCTCTGTAATATAATATAGAATATGTTTTTACCTTCTCACATTTTTTAGGAAATACCATATCTTCACCATAGTATAATTTATTATTCCTAATGCCACCCAAATCTAACTGAATAACCCCTTTCCTTGTTAACTGTGGGATCCAGAGGTAACATAGCTTATGCTGATACTTCAGGACCCCTGTGCACCTTTTCAAAATTACTGTATCTTTTTTTTAAATAATAAGATTTACACGGGAACCCCCCCTCCAAATCATTACAAATATGGAAATTATGCCAAGTTTCCCCAAAGATGGGATTATAATTATAATTGTTATTTATTTACAGCAGGATTAAACATACGTTGCCTTGGGATGAGAGCATAGTAAACCACCAACCTTAATGCAAATGGCAGGTTCTGCTGGGATTTTTCCTCTTCCAACCAGTCATGTTATCCTCTCCCAAATACAGTTTCTGTCCCTGTGTTCTCTGTCAGTTGTTTTATATCCTCTGTTCTTCTGACTCTCAGCTGAGTCTTACTTTTGATTGTGGAGAGCAAGGCATTTCCTTCCATGCGGCATTGGTATGTTCCCTCTCTCTGTGTGTATGTGCTCATGTGTAAAGTCTTGATATAAGCTATCACTGGCCATGTGAAGCTGTAGGAACATCCTGGATGATTCAGGTCTACTATCCCAGGCAACTCATCTTCCTCCTCCTCCTCCTCCTCTTTTGGTATTATTATACTTTAATGGCAGTGTTTACTCAACCATAAGGCTTGTGACCAGGCCAGTCTGGAATGTTACTAGCTTAGCATTCAAATAACCATTATAATCCATGAGTTGAAGGAGTGAGATTGCCACTTCATATACCATGGCTGTTTAATACTATCAGCCATAAAGTTGTAACAGTCAGCATGGGCAGTTTAGGTTTACTGCGTGTAAGCTCAATAAGCCATGTCAAGCAAGAAACATACGCTCAATGAGCTTAGAATACAAAGTTAGGATGGCCACCTCAGTTCACTGTAAATTTTCTATTGCCTTTCTGCGAAGTCTTTGCTGTGGGAGACGGGGGCGGGGGAGGAGAAGGAGAGTTAGAAAGAGTCGAAGGAGAAGACGACAAATTATATCCATATTACAGAACTATAGTAGCTTGACATCACTTTAACTGCCATGGTTCCAGACTATGGAATCGTGGGATTTGTTGTTTTTCCATGTATTTAGCCTTCTCTGTAAGGAAGTTATGGTGGCTCACCAAATGACAAATCCCAGCAGTGAGCAAAATTGAGCCATGGCAGTCAAAGCAATGCTAAACTGCTATCATTCTGCAGTGTGGATACTTTCCTTTTCAGTTGGAAATGAATCCCACTCCCTTCATGGAAGTTTGTGGGGACTAGGGAGGTGTGAGAATTATTTTTGAGAAACAGTTACCATAATTTGCCAATTGTTTCCTATTTGAGATAAAAAGGAATGTGAGGTCTAAGAAATCTGAAAGTAGGAGACAGTGAAACCACATCTTTCTCCATCTCAAGATAGGATAGTTGTGGGAAGGGAAACTTGGGTTAGAAAAGGAAAGAGTGCGCTTGAGCTTGGGAATGAGTTTAGAAATGTAACTTCTGCTGGCTGGAGGTTTCTGGAAGTTTTAGTCCATAAGGAAACTTTGCTTAGATCTAAGACAAGTGTAGGCCTGTGCGTGTGCATGTGTGTGTGTCTGTGCAATGGAGTCAACCAGTATGGAATTAATTTTCCCCATGAGCTTGTATATTGTTGTTCTTGTGTACTTTCAAGTTGTTTCTGATGTATGACAACCCTAAGTTGAAGTGATTTACCCAGGGTTAGTGGGTTTCCATCGCTAAGCAAGGAATTGAACCCTAGTCTCCTCAGTTATAGTCCAGCACGCAAACCATTACACCATGCTAGTTCTGTGTATAGGTCAGCCAAAACACCACTTTTACTTAATTCCCTTACTATGTAAATAAAATAAAAGCACAATGAGATACATGGCATGTCTCTCCCCAAGTGAGATATGATTTAAGCGCCAATAACTTACAGACTGTTGTTATAAGGTTTTGTGTCTTATCCAAGACCAAGCATTGGGTATTGTGAAGCAAATTCTTTCTAAAACTCCTTTTTCCTGAAAAATAAAATACAGCCCATGAACCTCAGAAAGGTTTTCCAGATGCAATAAATAAAACTGTGCAGAATATTAATTCATGTTTCAGCAAATGAATACATTCATGTCGAGCCTCATTAAAACAAAGGGGCCACAATTCCTTAACCTAAGCCATAACATTTTGGAGCTTTAGCATATTACATCATCTTAACATTCCCCCATGCTTGTCTCACAAGTTTCCTAAGCAGTTAAGACAATTTACTAGATAGAATATGTACTGGCTATGTGCCAGCTACAGTGACATTCTGTAAGGATGATGCCAGAGAAGGCTTTGAAATTGCACAATCACTCTGCCTCATTCATGAGATTTTCAGCAAGGTGCAGGGAGAAATTCTCCCAATGATGGCCTCTTCCATATTTAAGCTCCTATTGGCTCCTCTGTCTTTTTTCTTACCAAAAAAAGTATAGTATAGACAAGATTAATGACTACATTTTGACAAATTTCAGAGAAAATAGAACATTCATATTATTTCCAATACATTAAAGGGACTATTACTTCCAATACACTAAAGGGAAAAATGTATGAGTGAAAACTGTAAGTACATTAGGACTGCAATCCTAAACAACCTTTATTCATACTTACTTATGATTAAATATCCATAGAGTGTACTATTAGACTAAAATGGTACTGTAACCAGTAGCTAATTCTTGGTATGGCAAACTTATAGAGCCTGATTTTGACTTGTATTTACAGACCCTTAAGATTTTTCATACAATGTATATTACTGTCACTTCTAGCTGGAAGCAGAAGCAAAAATATTACAGAATATTCCTTTTTAACCAACAACTCACATGAAGAAGGGGAAGAATTCAACAGCACAATGTTTATAATGCAGAATTTTCTTGCACGTTTACTGTACTTGTTATATTTATCTGATCAACAGTGCAGATGAAGGGATGTATAGTGCAGGTTGTTAATTTCAGTTATGTACACACATTCTGGGTTTTATGATAGGGGAGATATTGGCCAGTGGCGTCGGCTGGATTGTTCATAGGACAGTACTGGGTTCAGGAGCAGTCCTAACCATTGTACTTAATTTTTTGCTGGGGTGGGGGTGGGGAGTACAACCTTGTGTAGGGCAGGTTATACAAACATTATTGTACCAACAGTGTATTAATTTTACAGGGATTAAATTACTGAGTTTCTTTGCCTTCATTCAGACCAGGATTAACTCCAGACACCATGAAGAATTAACTTTCCACTATCATCTTCCCTAGATCATCATATGGTGAAAATCAGAAGTAAAGTTGAATACCATCAGTACATCTAGCATTTCAGACCAAAAACTACAAATACTGTTTTCACATCACTTCTGATTATATTTCTATTACAGCAGTTCATATGTTTTGCTGGAAGTCAATCAAGTTACATGTGTATGTCCATCATTCAGAGACCTTTCTTTAAAACAAGCTTTAAAAAGCCTTTATTTTGAATTCATTTTTATCTTGAATTCATTTTAAAATACAAGTAACAGTGCTGCATCTAGTGTAATAATTTGCTCCATGCTTTCCCTATCTATAAGGCTTTTCTGAGAGAAATTTCATATAGCTCTGTGGAAGGAAAACTGTATTATCTTCTCCTAAGTATTATCTTTGTGATGAAGAAAATCCCATAAGAAAGGCAATTTCTATCAGGCATTTAGCTTTTATAAACCTGAAATATGAAAAAGCACAAAAGTTTATATAACAAATAGATACCGGTAACTGCTCTCTCATGATTTCATTTTATAAAAGTAGGAAAGGGAATCAAATAAACTTCATTAGATATATGATATGCCAATGGGCATTAAATCATCTAGCTAATGCACAGATTTTTATAGCACAAATATCCTTTTAAAGGATGATAGAAATTTTGAAAGGCTCATCTGAAAATGAGGAGAGCAAATTAATTCATATGCGGGTACAACATTAAAATATCTTCTTTTTGTTCTTTCTTCCTTTGAAAGAGATGTGAGGGGGGAATCAACCTTAAAATATGGGGTTTGAGCCAAAGAGAGAGAAGGAAAGGAGAAAAGGGGGAGAAAGGAAAAGAATTATGTTTATTTTAATCCCTCACATTATTATTACTGAAAAGTCAGGTATTAGAAAATGCTAATTGATAACAAACTGTGAAAAAGAGCATAGCAGTTTTATTAATATACTTACACTTCATGTTTTCTTCTATTCATTTGAAGAGCTGTTTTCCTCTATTCATTTGAAGAGCTGTCCTTTCTGTGATAAAGTTAATGCAAGTGTTAAACTGAACTGACTCTTTGTAGAGAACAAGAGAAGAGAGGAGTGGCTTCTTTTCCTTTATAGCAGTCAAATATTTGAGGAAGTGGACATATGACGGAAGTCCAACTCCCAATCATGCTTACTCAATTGACATCTATGAGGTGGATTCACTGATGTTTTGAGGATTTCTGCCAGAATGTCATCCAAGAGAATGTGATAATATGCCTGTTTGCTTTTAGAATTGGAAGAAATAAATTGGTTATTGACTCTTGTAAATAAATTGATAATTTTCACTATCTGAAAATTGATTGCCTTCCTACTGGAAATGTGCACGCTTATTACAGAACTGTAGATGCACTATCAGCTGTTGCTTAACATGGGAATAACTCACATGGGAAAAATTGTACATGTCTGAGCCACAGCTTTCTGTGGTAGGTTGATTAGTTGATTGTATCTTATCCAGTTTAAATAATACTTCCATGATTCTTACTTTTACCTTAAGGCAAAACAGTCATGGAAAAGGAAGAAAGGAGCATTGTTACAAGATTCTGAGATGAAGTAACCTCATGATGCTCCTTCCTGTTACTAGCTTTTTCTGCTATGCTGTGCTTCCCGTACTGGCCTGGGCGTGGATTAAATTTGCACATCTCTCAAACAGCATATCAGTGCACGCTATACTACTTAGGGTATACCCCGATTTCCTGACAAATTTACAAGACTATAGTTTGCAACATTAATCCTAATGGTTTCTGTGGAAGCTTTAGCAATCTGAACATATTTTTTCTTCAGGTGTAAAAGAGCTTGAAAAAGCTACATTTTTGGTCTACAAATCCCCAAATCCTGTAGCATGGCTATCAGTCATCCTAACTGGGATATTCTGGGAGTTACAGTCCAAAAAGTAAATTTTTCAGATCCTTGAGCTTTAATAATTTAAGACCTAACTGAGAGACAAGCACGTTACCTTTTTAAAAACTCTTTTAGTCAGTTCTTTGTAAGTGGAAAAAACAACTATGGATGGTGAATGGGAATGCTGGAGGATGGGGAAGAGATTTTGAAACTCTCCCCCCAACCATTTCCCCACAAAAATTGGCTTTTGAAGCTACTAGTTGGTCACTAAAACTGTTACATGCAGCTCCCCACCCCCAGTTCTGTTTTTGATGAAGAAAGAGACATGGGCAATGCTAAACATTAAATGCTAATTTAATGCAACATATTAAACTAAAGATGTTACTGAATTTTCTTGTTCTCAAGCTGTCATCAGTAATCAATTCCACTGGCCCCAGAAAAGAAAAAAGACTTGAGATATTGAGCCCTTCTTCATGGATTTGCCTCAGTCCAATCTCCGTTTTTCAACTGTGTTCAAAATATTTAGCTTATCACTTCTAAATCTGGATACAGTAGGTTTGGAAATGGGCTTGGTATATGAACCCAGCACAAAAATTATTATTTTTTCTTTGATTTCCTATCTGTTATTATAAGGATTATGGGTGCATGCATTATGTCCATAGCTTTGATTAGATTCAAGAGAGGGGGCTGTGAGTCCAAATTGGTTAAGAGACACTGATCTAGCAGGAGGCACTCTACCTGGCTACAGAGGAGGAAGTAACAGGTTGTAGGACCAATTCTGTATCTCCACAGAGGGAGCAGTCATATTTGGGCTCCTCTCTTTCCTAAACTCTTAATAGCTCATTACAAATTAGATTGTCCTTAACAAATGGAGAGCCAACTATGCCACTAGGTAGAGTGAGGTAGCCATCTCTGATATGAGGGGAAGAGGAATGACAGTACAGCAAATTAGTAGTTATTTGAATGGCTCTACTGTATTTTTATTGCTAGAGATAGGGAGAAGTATTGAAGTTTTCTGCCTCAGGTTCCAAAATGCACTGGCTGCCATTGGGTACTCTGCAACTTGATGTGGCTGAATGGGTTGTGCAGATTACTTCAAGCATCAAAATACCTTGGGCTACCTGCTTGTGTAATGTTCTCATACCTCACTGCATCTGGATGTTGATATGGAAGACCCTATGTTTTGCTTCTTGGAGTACCTGATGCAGAGGCAACATGTTCTTTTTCTAATATGCCAAGGACCAGTACTATGAAATAGGTAAAGGTAAAGGTATTCCCCATTGACAAAGTTGTCAAGTTGTGTCTAACCATAGGGGGTGGTGCTCATCTCTTTACTAAGCCAAAGAGCCAGCATTGTCAGATACCACTCTGTGATCATGTGGCCAGCATGATTGCACAGAATGCTGTTTACCTTCCCACCAAAGTGGTACCTATTTATCTGTTTGCCTTTGCATGCTTTTGAACTGCTAGGTTGGGACTAGTGACTAGTGACAGCATGATGCAGCACTATGAAATACCTACACTGAAAACTTTACATTCTTGAGAGTCTAAAGCAGGGGTGGACATCCACTGGAACCAGAGGGCCACACTACTGGATTTTGGGGGTCTTCTGGAAGTCTGGAAGGCTGTGGCCATGCTTTGTGACTACCATTTTGGTGACTGGAAATGATGATGCATCACTTCTAGTCAACTCTGTAGCTATTATGTGGGCTTGGGGAACAGTTTTGGAGAGGGGAGAACTGCAGAACAGCACAGAATATCATCACAATGGAGGAAGGAGTGAATCTTGATTTTTAAAAAGGGGTGCCAGGGCCAAAGGGGAGTCTGGGAGGTCCTCAGCATTGCACTAGATCTCACAGAGGGCTATATGTGGCCCATGGGCTGAGGTGGAAATAATTTTAGAAATTATTCAAGAACAACAAATATAAATGGTTTTCTGAATGTTGGGAAACCCTGACAAAGAGAATCCCAGACAGATGAGAATCCTCACAGTATGGGATGCATTCTGCTCAAAAAATGTGTGTGGGTTGTTTTTGTGTGTGCAGAAAACAGGATTAGGAAATAACATTTCTGCATAGGAAACTATGTTTTCTGTGCATAAAATCCTGGATTTTTTTAAGCACAAGAAACTTGTTTTTTGCTAATAAAAATGCTGTTTTATGTACTAAAACCTGTATGCATTGTTTTTGTACAGAATAGTTCTTTAACTGTGAGTAATCTTCAAAAACTGAAATATTTTTGATTATTAAGTGAGGAGAAAAATTGCAAAATTATTTGTTCTTGCCTGTGAGAACCAAATATATGAAGATTTACATTCCTATGAAGAGCTGCACAATTCCTATGCTTAGTCTAAAGAATGCAGGTAGTAAGTTATTTAGGACTTTTCAGGTCAAATGTGTATTTTAAAGATGTCTCTTTAACCACTATGTTTGAAATGAGGATGATGGAAGCAGCAATTTCCTTTCCAAGCCTTTCCATCTCAAGATTTACAGAGCCTGGAAATGTTAACTTTTGGAATACAATTCCCAGCTTTCTGGCAGTTGTAGTCTCTGGGACCCTGAGTGTTTCATCCGCCAAAGTATCCCCTCCCCCCGTGCCAAGTTTGCAACATATTTCAATATCCTATTTCCTCCTAAGAGCTCCTCTGAAATCTCTAGAAGAGTTCTCAACATTGCTGTGCTGTTATACCACAAAAACAAGAAGTTTCTGTTCTGGCAAAAATTTGAATTGTCAGGCTGGGAAGTTCTTTTAACGAACTGAACCCTTGTTCTCAGGTAGCATTCATCTGCTGTGCTGTGAATTATTGCATTGTTAATTCTTTACTTCATTTTCAATATATTGGAAGCCACCCAACAATGTGAGGACAATGCAAAGCTTAAATTCTCTTAAATAAATAGCTTGGGAAATCAGTTATATATCAAGTTGCTTCTTATGTGCCTGAACTAAATCATAGAACCAGCCCAAATTATTTTTATGCCCGAGGCAAAGGACAGAATGGCAGTGTTGTATTCCATGTACAGAAGCCAACTGGACTGACAATTCAATCTTATTTCAGCATTGTGCATAGCACCCTGAGCCACAACTGAGGGCAGGTGGCCAGTTCAGCAGATTGGGATAGATGGTGTGGCACCCCGATATGGTTAAGTAAACTGTTTCTATTTCTCATTCAAATGATTCATGAGTGGAAGCTTCTCTGCAATGTACAATCCTGATATTCAGAGAGGCTAAAGTGATTTTAAAAACAGGGAGTAAATCAAGAGTTGCAGACACATTTATACACATTGGCCTGAACCCTATTGGTGTCTTGCTGTTGCTGTTGTGTGCTTTCAATTCATTTCTGACTTATGATAATCCTAAGGCAAACCTATGATGGGGTTTTCTTGGCAAGTTTCTTCAAAGGGGGGGGGGGTGCCATTGCCATCCTCTGAAGCTGACAGAGTGTGACTTGCCCAAGGTCACCCAGTAGGTTTACATTGTTGAGCTGGGATTCGAACCTTGGTCTCCAGACTCCTAGTCCAACGCTCAAACCAATACCTCGCACTGGATCTCTATAGATGCCTTTCACATGTATAAGTTCCCCTACACAGGTGGTTGGACATTTTTGTCTGATGCATTAATTCATGCCATGTTTTGTTCAAAGTTATAAAAATGGAGTTATGTGTGTAGTGTCATCATGCATGGATGCCATTGCATATGTTCATGCATTGTGCATAGCTGCGTACTGTGCATTGATGCACATGTGCACGGCTCATGGTTTCATGCTGAGGCACATTTCTATGCATTACTCAATAGGTTGTGCAATGTTGCAACTCATTAACAAGACAGCATTGTGCAACTGCTACATAACTCTGTGAGTATAAAGACGCACTCTTGTCTTCTTGATGTTGGATCACAGCCATCTTAGTCAGTGTAGCTTCCAAACAGAATCTGTGTTCCTGCTTCACTGATAAAATTGTATGTGTCTATTTGTGGGGTGTCCAAAAACTAGGAGTAGGTGTACATTTGGACATACAATTGTTACTTAAAATACATAGCTACAAGAAAGGGAAATGGCTGGGAAAGGGGGCTCAAGAGGAACAACACAGAGGGTTAATTGCAACTGTTATTCCCCCAAAATCTGCCACCTGAGGCAGTTCGTTCCCTTGGCCTAATGGTAGGGCAGGTCCTAGAACTAGCCATCAAGTTTCTTTCCATTCTCTAGGCTCTAGCAGTAACAAGAGACTGCTGATGCTACTCATTCCAGACCTTTGCAGCAAGGTCTCTTACTGACTAACAGAAGAGTACCCCACTTCCATGTTAGATGGTCACCCTGAGGTACTGCTTCATTCTATACTTGATCACAGTATAAATTCTGTAAAAATCAGCAGAGGTTACCTTTACTGTCTTGATTTACTCTAATGGGGGGGAAAAAACGAAGACCTAAAATGTAAACATTATGTAGCATTCAGATATTTGGGATAGATACTGAAGAAAAGGCATATAGGGAAACAGTTGTGGTATAGGAAGAGTGCCAAGGATGTCTGGAAGGTACTGAAATTTCCAGAGTAGAAAAATTCCCCTCAATTCCTGGAAACTTTATGTTAGAGCTGCGCTCTAAGATAAAATAAGCCAGCCAGACAAGCTACTGTGGCCCTTTAGATGCTTGGGCCTTCTGCTTCTAAAGAGTACTGGGCAGGGGAAAAACAACAAGAAGGTGGTTTGTCAGATTCCTGCTTGGGTACAACCTGTGTTTGGTTTGTAGGGTTACGAGTCATCAAGGTCTCTCCAGAAATTCCCCTATCTTGATTATCTCATGCTTTAAATGGAACATGGGATCTATAGGATTTTTTTTTACCATGTTATCAGAAAAAGTCAGGCCAAGATTGAGCATTACATCAACAAGCTTTGCAGGCTCAAGAGAAATCTAACACATCTCATTGTAGTAGGGAGGACTGAATAGAGGACCTTTGTCCAGTATACTGTCCAGATGCTAAATATTGTCAGTATACTGTCCAGATGCTAAATATTGACTGGCAACTTAGACCCCTGTTCTCCATTGATCTGGACCTGTGTTTGCATTGCAGAGGGGTGGGATATAAATGAATTCTATTATTATTATTATTATTATTATTATTATTAATTCTGTCAAATAAAGGTTGGTTTAAAGCATAGGATTTTCCTCTGTAAAGAACATCTAGCGATCCTACTACTGTCAGCCAAACCATCATACCATCACCGAGTCCTACATGGGTCAAAAGACTCCTGAAACAACACTTTTATTTTTGCAGTGGTTCAAGGTAACTGAATTCTAAGCCAAAATATCCTGTTGCTGGCCATTTCATTATATTTTTAAACTACATTGCTTTTAGTCTATGCTGGTTTATCCCTACTAATTCCTATGGAGGCGGCTGGTGCCTACCTGAGGGTGCATCTGCACTGTAGAAATAATGCAGTTTGACACCACTTTAAGCGTTGTAGCTCCATCCTGTGGAATCTTTGGGTTTGTAGTTTTACAAAGTCTTTAGCTTTATCTGTCAAAGAGTGCTGGTGTCTCACAAAACTAAAAATACCAGAATTACATAGAATGGAACCATGGCAGTTAAGTAGTGTCAAACTGCATTATTTCTACAGTAGATTCACCCTAAGAGAAAGATGATATTAATCTTTTCCATACTGCACATTTAGCTACTGCCTTGTAGTTAAATACCTTGTAGTTAAATTTTCAAACAAGATGGCCTTGTTTTGTGATGCATGTCTCTCCCCTGATGTATGTACAACATAAAGGCTATTGCTATGAAAGCACTTCATCAGTTATCTCCTCTTATGAATATATAATATGACCTTGACGAGGTTCCTCTATGCCACACATTTACTAGAATTTATGGTGTAATACTTATATCCCATCCTACATCATAAGATCTCAGGGTCGTGTGCTCACAAAAGCAACAAAAAGAAATGGAAATGAAAGAAATTGTTTAAAAACCGTGTACTTGTAAGAACTGTGACTGGTAGGTTTATTTTGGGTGACAACTTAAAAGACATATTTTCTATTCCTTTCTATTGTCATTAGCAGAATATGCAAGGGCCAGTGTCAGAGCTAGATCTATGATTGGGGAAAGTGAGGCAGACACCTCAGATGGTTCGGTGGAGGATGCTGCCCTGTCACTAGTGTTGAAGTAAGATTTAGCTGGCAGTCTGCTTGGCTTATGAATGTAGCGGAATGTCTTTTTTTCCTTAGGCAGTGGTGTAGTAGAGCCAGGACTTGCAGAATCATAGTCCCGCCGCTTTTTGATTAGGAAGGATGATCACAGACGCCACCCCCTTGGGCTGTCTGGCTCCTTCTGACTTTAGCTGCAATCCCCATAGTAGCTAGAGGGAAAATGTATTATTGGGAGCTACCCTGTTGTAATCTAAAGAGTTTGAGGAATGGCTTGATCTTCAATGAGCAATGAAGCCCCATTAAGTTTGCAAAAGATCTGCTCCTGGCAGAGATGAATACCAGAATCCTGTATGGCCTGTTACAATACATAACTTTAGATAAACAGTGGGCTCTCCACATTTGCTGGGATTAGGGGTACAGGACTCCTGTGAAAGTGGGAAACCGGAAATAAACTTTAAAAAACCACTGGGTTTTGTTTTGTTTTTTACCTGAGAGAACATCTCTCTAGGAATCTCTAGGACAGGTCCTCCAATGTAAGTCTACGCTCAGCATCTGTCAGAGGTTGGCCACAGAATTGTACTATATTAATTGGACCTATATAAGCCTAGAAAAGTGTTATCTCTAGAAATCTTTAGGTTCTCCAGCATGACTCTATGATCAATGTCTTCCTGAAGTCGTGAAGTCATATTAATCAAATCTATGAATAGTCAAATCCGCAAAACTCAAAGCTGTAGATGTGGAGGGCCAACTGTATATACCAGAGGCACTAAAAAACAAAAACAAATCAACTTTACTGAATTGTGAAGATGGCTAACAAAAAAATAGTCATGAGCGCTTTATGCACATCAGGACCAATTCACATCAGTGCACAATGCAGACTGGTGCACAGGGTATATCAGTGTGCAACACACATTGCTGCCCTCTACTGGAAACAAATGTTATACAACTGTTCAATTTTAATTCCTGCAGGTGTAAGTCCACTTAAGAAGACATAAGGCCCCAACAGGATTCCAGCAGTAAAGTGTTAGAATTAGTTTGTTGATTTCAACTGGATAGTACTACACTAGACAGGCTCTTGAAATGTATTTTATGGTAATAGAGTACTAGGCTCAGGATACTATTCCTAACACATTTGGATGAGATTATACAACAGCTGAGTTCAGTTTAAAAACAGACCAGGATATGAATATAGTCCATGATTGTGGTTCTCAGCCTTTGGATCTTCTTATATTTTGGACTTCAAATTCCCAGAATCCATCGCCATTAGCAATGCTGCCTGGTGCTTCTGGGAACTGAAATCCAAAACATCAGCAGAGTTAAAGGTTGAGAGTCCACTGCTCGATGGTAACATAGTGGAAGGACAGAAGTCTTGTTTCCTGAAACTTTAAGGCAGTCCATTGGTCATTATCAACAACAGTAACCTTGGGATGAACATAGTTTTTTTTTATCTTGCAAAAAACTGGAAAATGTGGTTTGGCATGCTACATGTGAAGCCAACATAACTTGCAAGACTTAAGTCAGCGTGGAAATCATATACCTTCCCTAGATGTTGTACTGCAAGGCCCAGCAGCCACAGCCACAGCTTAGGAATGCTGGGAGTTGCAGTCTAACATCTAGAGGACCACATGATTCTCACCACTAACTGAAGGAGTAATCTGTGGTTTCCTTTAGAAACATCTGTGTATCCTTTGAGAAGCTGATTGGAAAGTTAAGGAAAGACAAAGAAACATATAAAACGAGGAGGGAAAAAGAACCAGTTTATTTCAGTTTAAAGTTTTGTGTGCCACAATCCACTTCTTCAGATGAATGGAGCGCAGCCTAAGCAGAGAAATGCTTACATATGGTGCATGAGAGAGAGAAAATATAATAGAAATGAAAATGTGCTAGCATAGTGATGAGGTGACCACTGTAGCTCTTAAGAAAGGTCATTAAAAGTTTTTAAAAGGATATAGGTATATAAACATATGTTTCCCCCTTCAGCATATGAGACTACAGTTTCACAGACAATAGAAGTGCTGACTAAGAAATCATTGTTTTGCTGAGCAATTTTTCAATCACAATTTAAACAGCTCTTGGTAATTGTTGTTTATGAGTTCATTGGTCACTACATAATTATGAGGTTCTTGTGTTCATGATAATGAGGTATGTCAGATAACAGTGATTGATCAGCTTGAGTCCGCCATGCTTTTTTTCAGACCTCATGTCTCATGCTCTGGCATCAGACCAAATTTTTAAAATATACCCAGGAGCATTTGGTGTAATGAGTCTGTAGTTGAAGTGGAGGTAAGCTTGCTCTTTCACCTGGCTGCTCCCATGTATTCAAAAAGGCTGCCTCCTGGCTCAGAGTGGGGCAGTCAGCACTGCTCACTCACTACAGTTTTTTATGTTTCATCAAATAACAATTGCAGTCCAGATAATGATATATTATTAATTTGTTTTACAATTCTTCCATTGCTTCATAGAAGTTAAAATGTAGACATATAAAAAAAAAAACATGTGAAGCCCACTAATACCAACACTGATGGCTCTATATTATTAATATGAATTGCATCATAGATGTGTTCTTAACAACCAAGAATCATAAGATTAATGAACAGGTAATAAAAGCTGTGTTTCAAAGTGCAGAGGCTCTTTGCATTGCATATATGAAAATGCTTAATGATAGGTTTATAATCAAAACTATGATTTGTGAGGTTGGGGAATAAAAGGATATATCAGAGGGATGTTCAGCTGTTGACATGCTCAGAGGTGAAAGAAAAGTCCAAAGTTGCACAACACATATTGTGGGAACATGGAATGTGAGAGCATGAATCAGAGGAAGCTAGATATTGTAAAACAAGAAATGGAACATATGAACATTGAAATACTCAGGGTGAACGTGCTAAAGGGGGCAGGAGTGGAACATTTTGAGTCAGATAATTATAGTGTTTTATTCAGGAAATGAAAATCTAAGAAGAAATGGATTGGCATTAATAATGAGGAAAGATGTAGCAAAAAATAGATAAGGGATATAATACAAAGTCTGACCAAATCATATCAATAGGACTTCAGGAAAAATCCATCAATATAACCATAATCCAAGTTTATTCTCCAACAGCAGAGGCAGAAGAAATAGCAAATGAAAGATTTTACACTGGAGTCCAGAAGGAAATTGATCAGACACCCAAACAGGGCATGTTGGTAATCATAGGCAATTTTAATGCAAAAGTAGGAAACAGAGCAGAACCAAACATTGTAGAAGAATTTGGTCTAGGATTAAGAAATGAAGCAGGAGAACAACTAACTGAATTTTGTGAGGCCAACAGTTTGTTCACTGCAGAAACATTCATTAGGCAACCAAAGAGGTGACTGTATACAGGAACAAAACCTAATGGCTAATATAGAAATGTCAGAGCATGACATGCCAGATGTCCAGAATGGGTTCAGAGGAAGAGAAAGAGGCATGAGGGTAATCATATTGCAAACATAATTTGGATAATGGAACACAGCAAAAAAAATTCAGAAGAAAATCAGCTTGTGTTTTATAGATTATAGCAAAGTCTTTGGAACTTATCACATTATATTTAAACCAACTTATTCTTGACAGGATACAGTCACGTTTAATTTTAAAACCAGGTGTTATTCCACATAGCCGTGGCTGGACAAATGCAACCCATATGCAGCCCGGATCCAAGCCGTGCTTATCCAGCAGCTTTTCAAAAACGGCAAGCTCCTGTTTTTGAAAACTGCTGAATAAGCGTGGCTGGGATCTGGGCTGCATACGGATTGCACTTATCTGGCCGTGGCTGCATGCAATAACACCTGGTTTTAAAATTAAACACAACTATATCCTGTCAGGGATGAGTCAGTTTAAATACAGTGTGATAAGCTCATTTGATTGTGAAGATTATGAAAAACTATGGCTCACTCTTAAAGAAATGGATGTGCCACAACATTTGATTGTCCTGATGCATAACCTGTACTGAGGACAAGAGGCTACTGTTAGGATAGATTATGGGGAAATTGAAAGGTTTCCAATTGGCAAGTGGGCCAAGCAAGGCTACACTGTATTACTCTATCTAATTTGTATACTGTTCATATCATACACAAAGATGGTTTAGACTTGGAGGAAGGTGGCATGAAAACTAGAGGAAGGACCATCGACAATTTAAGATATGCAGATGCTACCATACTAGCAGAAAATAACAAAGATTTGGAATGACTACTGAAGAATGTCAAGGAAGAAAGTGCAAAGACAGGTTTACATCTGAGGATTAAGAAAATAAAAGTAATAATCACGATGATAGTTTAAAGTAGAGAATGAATGAGATTTGAAATAGTTCAAGATTTTTCATATGTTGACTCGGAACACCTGGCCTCATGGGAGTGGAGGCAGGGACGGGATCGGAGCATGTAGCAGCAGAGCCCCAGCCTTAGCCCTTTAAGACTCTTGGGGATGTGGCCCTGATGCTCAGCGGGAGGCTATCTCTTATTTTTTTTGTATATTTAGAATGCCTTTGTCTATTGTATAGATGTTCATTGTGAATTAAGCTAATTTTAATTGTCTTTTAATTTGTTTTGTTTGATTTGTTTTTGGGGGGTGGGAATAAGGGATGGGATTTGAATTGATTTTATTTGTTTTGATGTTTGAAGGTTGTACGCCACCCCGATTGCCTGGCAGAGGGGCAGGATATAAATAAAAATTATTATTATTATTATTATTATTATTATTATTATCATCATCAATGGAGACTGCAGTCAAGAAATCAGAACACTAGGACTTGGAGGGGAAGCTATGAAAGAACTAGACATGATCCTCAAGTGTAAAGTTATACCATTTGAATACCTAAGTCAAGATTGCCCATGCCATTGCATTTCCAAGTTCTATGTGTGGTTGTGAAAACTGGATAGTGAAGAAAGGTGATAGGAAGCAAATCAACTAATTTGAAATTGGTGCTGGAGGTGCATTCGGCAGATACTCTGGACTGCCAAAAACGACAATTAAATGGATCCTAGAGCAAATCAACCCTGAAGCCTCCCAAGAAGCCAAGATGACTAAACTGAGATTGTGATACTTTGGGCACGTCATGAGAAGACATGACTCATCAGAAAAAAACAATAATGTTGCCAAGCTAGAAGGCAGTAGGAAGACTGCATTACAGGTGGATCAACTTAATCAAGGAAGCAACAGTTTTGAATCTGCAAGACGTGAGTAGAGTGTTGATGACAGGGTGACTTGGAGGTCTCTCATTCATAGGGTCGTTGCAAGGTGAATTCATCTTAATGGCAGTTAAGAACAATAGCAAGAACATTATTGTTTAGTGTGGTAGACATTCAGAAATGGTAATGCACAAATAGCTTCTATTCGCTTTAATAGAATCTAGAAAGTTTTTAAAAAATATTTGTGTGGAGACAGAGAAATAATACAATCATAGACTTGTAGAGTTGGGAGAGACATTAGTGCAGAAGAATTCTGTGATTTTCCCAGTCCACTAGGCACAGGTCTGGCCAAGATGGCTTGCTGCCTCTGCCAAGTGACAATATGCTCCCATTCGACACACAAATGTCAACCAGACTGGCAGTTGAATCTGTTAGCAGTGGCAGTATTGGCTGCCTCTACCACATTTTGATGGCAGAAGGTTAGCTTTGGGGGTGCAAGGCAGACTGTGTAACGCACATGCTTTGTCCTTTGGCATCTCACTGCCACACTGGGTCTCCCTGGGATTACCCACTATGGTGGTTGCATCGCTCTACAAAATGATGTCCAGAGCATGGAATGGCGCTTTTTAAAAGCTATTTGTTTAGAACTGTTTTGTAGGGTTTATAAAAGCAATTTATTGTTATTGCAACATTTTAAAAGTACCCCATTGCATTGTTTTTTGTTTCTTTTTCTTTTTGTTACTTTGCAGAGATAGGAGAGAGAAACTCAGGACAGATAAGAGAATGCTGCAAAACCCAAAACATTCCTATAAAATGTCAAACCACCTCTAAAATGCCTTAAGTTTGTTGTTAAAACTAACTAGAAAATGTTACTCATTTCATTACATTACATACACCACTTGGGTTTTGAAATTTAACTCTATTATTCCTCATTGGCCCAAAGGCCATTAGTTAGAGTTTTCCCAAACTCTGAATAATGCCAGCTCCTGTCAACACTTCAGTGAGATAAACAAGAAGTAATTTGTTTTTTGAAGGTATAGCAACAAACCTGGATGGCGGTAGTGGTGGTAATGATGATGATATATTTTCATAGTACCTGCAATGACGATGATGATGATGATGATGTAGAAGTAGAAGTAATTGCCATCACAGTTGGACAGAGTCTGTCAAAAGAAAATCATTCAATCTGCAAAGGGACCTTGGACGTTTTCACACGGGGCTTTAGGCGGAGGCAATCCTACCTCCCGCCGGCCCCACTCCGGCTCCTCTTCCAGCTTGTTCAGACGCATGCTGCAGAAAACCCCACCCCTTCCGGTGCCATCCCTGCGTACGTCCGGCTTCTAGCTCCGTGTGTTCAAACGCATGGAGCCTTAAGTCTGGTGTCCTTCCGGCGTCCCTCCGGCCTCAGCACGTCCAACTCCAGCTTCAGCGGCGGAAAGGTAATTCCGACTTTTAAAAGGAATTAGCCTGCCGCCACCGGAGCCATTCCGGAGTGGGGCCGGCGGGAGGTAGGATTGCCTCCACCAAAGCCCCGTGTGAAAACGTCCTTTGTAGCACCTTTGAGACTAACTGTGCAAAAGAACTTGTAGCATAATATTTCATAGACTTGGGTCCTAAACAGACGGGCAGACAGGGACGGCTTCTGGCTGCTCTGGGGACTGGCATTTAGACAATGCTAGCAGTGGCAGTATTGGCTGCCTCTACCCCTGGAGTGCCTGGAAGCTATCCTGAGGCCACTCTGGGGCTGCCTAAGGCAGCCCAAAACTGGCTCCAGAAGGAGCAGATCTTTTTCATTCCTCGTCGCAGTCAATTTAGGACTCAGGGTGATAGGGTTGGAATTGGCAACTGGCCACTCTTGGATGCCTGTCTGCTTTACTCCTTGGTCTTCTTCCTCAGATGTATGGAGGAAGTAGACCAAGTCTACAAAAGTTTATGCTACAATTTATTTCACACAATTAGTCTCAAGGTGCTACAAGGTCCCTTTGCATACTGATATTCCAGACTAACATGGCTATGTGTCTAAATTTTATAATTCAATGGTTCTCTGTAAACTGACCTCAATACACTTTCTTTTTAAACTCCTCAGCTGCCAATCTCTTGAAGAGGAACACAATATAAATAATGAACAAAATAGCTGTTGTCACTTGCTCATACGACATTCAGGACAGGCTATTGGAACAATTAAGTGGAAATAATAATATCTGAGGACAGGATTGATTGACAATTAATATGGCAAGAAATGCAATTCATTGTGCTTGCTATCTGACCTCATTTGCCACTTCCCGGTTTCCTCCCAGTATTACAAGGAAATATACGGAAAGATGGGAATGGACATGTTCTCATCAATTCAAGATTTAGGTCACTATATGAATGAAAATGGCTTTCAATAAGCCAGTCTGGATTGTCTGGACTGTGACGTTTTAACCTAGGTAGATTAGTTCAGTGCTTCTTACGCTATCTGGTGTAGGGGATCTGTCAGGTTCCCCCCAATTCTCCAGGGATTGGCACTTTGTTTCCTGGGTGCTCACTATAGACAGACATGCAGCCAACAGCTGGCACACCAGCACTGTTCAACAGACTATCAATTTGAAGAGCATTGGTCTAGTTGAAGCTTGCAAAATCTAAGAAAAGCACTGCCACTATCCCTGTATGGTGCCCAGGAAGGACTCATGCATTAAACTTCCTATTTCTGTCAAGTATTTGACAGATCATCATAAATGTCTGGTGGGCTGTTTTAGGTTGGTTTTGTTGGCTCCCAAGTTGTGCAGGCTTGGCCTCACTGACCCTTAATACCCTAGCCTCACCATATTTTCTTAGAGATAAGCCCCATTAATAGTTACGTCTAAATACATGGGTTTGTCTGGTTTGTCATCTGGGCACATCAGTACTCCCATGTCCCCCCATGGAAGCTTACCTTTGTTTGCCAGACCTACTTCCTTCTGCTCCTATTTCTCCCCCTCCACACTCCTGGCTTCCCTTTTAAACTCGTCAGCCTCTACAATTTTTAACCATGTTAACAACTAGTTGTGGCAAAATATGCAAAGCAGATGAATGACTACTATTAGGAAGAGGGGATTAGAAAATGAAACAGAAAAGAAAGAAAGCAAATGAAAGAAGAGACTTATCAGTGTACTGAATGACTAAAATACTAACTGGACCTTTCAGACTAAGCAGTAAACCACAGTAGAAGGTGCCATGATTGGATCTCCTGCAAAATCAAGATTTTTTCACCAGATGGAAACTCCTGGCCTCTGTAAGCAGAGTAAAACCCTCAAAACATGGTACTTCACCATTCATAGTCTCTAAATCAAATAACTTAAATTAGTGTTGGCATCCCTTTCCAACATAATTCTAGGAAAGCTATAAGCTTTCTTTTAACAATGGAGCAGATGATGCAGTAGGGAAAATACATCACAGAATAAGTAATGAGGAGCACCATAGGGAGCTGGGTATGTTTAGCCTGCGAAAAAGCAAGTTAAGAGGTGCATGATAACCATGTTTAAATATTTGAAAGATTGTCATATTGAGGATGGAGCAAACTTGTTTTCTACTGCTTCAGAGACTAGGACATGGAGCAATGGATGCAAACTACAGAAGAGATTTCACCTAAATGTTACAAAGATCTTCCTTACAGTAAAAGCAGTTCAATACCTGCTTCAAAGAGTGGTGGAGTCTCCTTCTTTGGAGATTTTTAAACAGAGGCTGGATGGCCATCTGTTGGGAGTGATTTGATTGTGTGTTCCTGCATGGCAGGGGTTTGGACTGGATGATTCATGATCCATGATGTTTCAAAGAAAACTTTTGTAGGAGATTTAGACACAAATGTTTAAAATGGCCAAACAACATATTAACCATTCCTGTTGTATAGCAGTTAACACGCTGGACTTGTCACACATGCCACCTACTACCAAAATATTTTTGATGTTGAACTGGTAGCGCCACCTTTATACATAGGATTTCATTCAATAAATAACCTGAAGACCTGATTGAGGTTGGAACATCAGCCTAGCCCTTTGTCCCCTACCCAGATGAGCTTAATCTGGATTGGGGTGGAGACGATTGCTTGAAATTTGAATTGCAAAGCCATTCCCACTGAAACAGGAGCTTTTTTGCAATGCAGGTTGCAGATCAGGAGAGGGGATTGATACTGATCAGGCCTCCAGGAAGAGACAAAGGGGTTAGTACCCTTCAAAGGCTAGACCTCTGCATCAAATATTTATTAAATAAAACTAGAATTCTATACTTAAAGGGCTGAGACAATTCTTTTATGCCACATATGGGTTTGACTCTTAGAGTGCTTTTGAGCCACACACCCTCTGTTTCTGTGTAGATGTGGAGAATGGGAATGCATTTTAAAAATACAAATACCAGATTTTTAACTGACTGCTGCCCTTCAACAAAAATGAATTTAGAATTATATTCTGGCTTTGTTTGTATCCTGTAAACATACCTTCTGTCTGCTATGCATTTTTGGACCTCCACTCGCTACTTCTATCATTATGTTGTTGATGTTTGTTACTAGCTGTGCAGATTTCTGTCTGCTTGGAGGAGCAGAGCTACTGCAAATCAGACCACAAGTTCCCAGACTATACAAACATTCCAAAAGGATGGCGTGGTCAATGATATTAAAAGGAGCTGATATGAGACACTGGTAAAAATGAGCAGAAGCAGAGACAGTTTCTCTTGTTTCTTCTGATACAAATCAACCACTAGGATGAGAAAGAGCTTTTCTTGCAAAACCAAGCCTAAATGGTCCAGGATAATTTTGTATCTTTTAAAAAAACTGGACAAGCAACATCAGTGTTAGATCCTGCCTCTTTAAGGATCTTATTGCATGAGGTTCTTCTCTCACTACAATAGCATTGTCTGTAAAAACACTATTCAGTTGGGATTTCTCTCTTTCCTTGTGCCCCTTCAGAACCATACTGCAATTACAGCATGCATTTGTGCCAACATTTTATTGCTCACAACAGCATCTGGGACTGTCCACCCATTTCTCCTTCAAGACATTATCCCCTTCCTTTTTCATTGTTTGGCGCACACGTGCACACAGATTCCCCCCCCCCCCCATATAAATGAAATCAGTCTAACTTTTAAAAAGATTTTTTGCCCCTTGTTGTGGGGGCTTCTTAATTGGGATATATCAGACTTCACAGACTTAACTAATTACTTGCAGATGATCTCTCTCTAGCTTTTATGTGGCAGCAATTAGTATGTCTGAAGGAAGAGAAAGAAGGTTAATGAAATAAATGCCTTTTTAGTTTATTTTGCCTTTTCCTTTTACATGTCCAGGCATATATATATATATATATATATATATGTGTGTGTGTGTGTGTGTGTGTGAGAGAGAGAGAGAGAGAGAGAGAGAGAAAATATTAACACATCATGGTGTCATAGGACGTTATCACATGGGGAGTTGTGGGGAGAAAGTGGAAATAAACGGGACGAGCGGAAGACTTTAATTTACGGGATTTGTCCCGTTCTGCCTCATCTGATAACTAAATTCGAATTTAAAAGGGGGTTAATTCGAACAAAAACCTGATCTTTTCAAATCCTCAAAAATCCCGAAAATGAAAAGATCAGGTTTTCGTTCGAATTAACCCCCTTTTAAATTCAAATTTAGTTATCAGACGAGGCGGAACGGGACGAATCCCATAAATTAAAGACTTCCACTCGTGCCTGTTTATTTCCACTTTCTCCCCGCGACTCCCTGTGTGATAACGTCCATAGTGTTGAAAGACCCCAGAACGGGGCTGGAAAAGGAAGGGAGTGGGGGCGGGGGGCACTGAGCAAAATTTTGATTCTCTGACAAGCCCCAGTGGGGTGAGGGAATAATCATTTGGCAAATGATTTTTTCTTATAGAGAAAGTTTTTAAAAGTTTCTTACATTTACTTTTTCAGTTGAAAGGAAGTCAAATTGAAATGTCTATGCCTTCTCCCTGATCACTTCATTTCCTCACCCAAAGGACACCCTCTGACCATCCACTCAGTGGTATCACTAGGGTGTGTGTGGTGGTGTGGCCTGCACTGGGTGACACCACAGAAGAAGGGTGACACCCCTGCTTTTTCCCCGTGCATACTTCCCACTGTGCCATCCAGTCCTTTTCCTCATGAGGACAGGGATCAGATGGGACAGCATGGAGGCAAGGAGTGTGTACTGCCCCGACAGGGATCAGATGGGACAGCATGGAGGCAAGGAGTGTGTACTGCCCCGGAAGCCCTAACCCCGTACCGCTCCCCCCCCTATTGAATGACATCAAGTGTGGGGATGCCACTGCATCCACTGACCACCCAAATCAGTATAAAATCACAATTGAACTTTTGCACAGGAGAGCACAGCACAAGAGAAATGGGAAAGGAAGTCATTAAAGAATTGTGTGTGTGTGTTAATAAAAATAAACGCTTTTAAAACAATATCTCATGGCAGAACAACAGACGCAAGATGGCATCATACAATAAACCCCAACTAATAGCTATATTATCCTGATGCAATTGTGATTTACCAGCCGCATGTGCATAGAGGCAACACAAGAAAACCTTGCGGGGGTGGGGAGATGCTTTTGCTTTGGGGCAGAATCTAATCGAAGGAGTTGGGGTTTGGAGTGCTTTCTTAAAGCTAATGCAGGACAATCCTGGGCCCGTGGCAGGTAAGTTTTATTATTTAAATTCAACTGTTGTTCTGTGTTCCAAGGAGTTTAAAAAATAATGTTAGTTGAAGACATTTCTGTGTGTACTGCTGTTTCCCCTGTTTAAAAAAACAACAATCTTTTTAAAATAAGCAAACATTGTATTTTATTTTCCCCCCTGTCTTTCTCCCGATTGCGTCTAAAGATAATCAATTTTTTCCTAAAGATCATGGAGTTGCCTGGAAACTGAACTCTTGGGTAATTGTTCCCATACTCCAAATTCATATCTGGCCTATCATATGTGAAGTAAGAAGAATCCAAAAATGATTTCTTAGAAAGGGGCCTTGGAAGCAACTGTTAATACCAGCCTGCCAGAATAAGGGTCTATTTATAATTTTTCAGTAGTGAAAAGGAAGGTATTTCAGTGGGAGAGGGCAGAAGAAGCTATAGTAAGAGAGGACAGGTATCTTACTGTGGGAGAAAAACCCCAAATAGGGTTTTTACTCTTCCTAAATTGTCCTATATTCCAAAAAGTCTGGATAATAAAAGGCAAAATATTTATATGGCCTGAAGAGCAACAAGAAACCTTTAAAAGGCATCAGATGGCTTTAGACCTTTGCAGGACAGCTTTTTTCCATTATCCATTGTAGACTTCCTTGGTCCTGACAATGCCTGTTTCTAAACAAAGCTGTACTTTGCCAAATCGAGCCACATTCTCCTGACCCTTACTTTACCTGACATGACTTTACTTAAATAGATTTGGCCTGGGATTATCAGGATGAAAACTGGAGACCATTTCTGTACCTTTATGGGTAGTACAGAAGAAGCAATTTCAGCACGTGTTGTTTGTTACTTGGTTGCATGACAAGTACCACCTACTGAAATTGTCTCTTTTAAACAGCCATTCAAGTTACAGGAGCCCTTTAATTCTAGCAACCTTAGCTCTGGCCTCACATAACCACATCTAAGTCAATCTGCAACCATTTCCCTACTGAGTCTCACACCCTAGTGGTATGGGATAAGCACCTGTCTATGTTTCCCAACAGTAAATAAATTCCATCCGTATAAATCAACTGCAGCACATGGCAAAGGTAATGAATCATTGTGACCTTAATCATCTTCCTTCCCTCCTTCCACTGCTGTATCACCAAGTATCCATGCAGGGAAAGTGTTACTAGGGATGCTCATCCACCCAGGTCCTGTGCTATAAACCAGGCTGCCCTCTTCTTTCTTAAAATAATGTTTTATTCTAAACAAACATAACATTCATAGAAATAAAAATTCATAATTGGCAAAAACATTCAATGAAAATAAATCAAAACTATCAACTAGAAAAGTAAGGTGTTGACGTTTGTCTTGTTGAGAAATTCATCTTTATTATGATTTCATGATGCCATTTTCTTTCATTGGAGTCAGTCACAACAGAGTTTGGGGTGGTATGTAATTCATTTCTTTATTTTCAAGTTTAAGATGTTGATTTCCAAAGTGATCATTACATGGGAAGAAGATTCATAAGGTGGTGAGTCCTTTGGGATGTTCAAATATGGGGAAAATAACAGAGAATTTTTTTTTGTTTTCTCCCTTGCCGGGAGGAAAGGTCAAGGATTTACAGTTCGCCCTTAGTATCTGTGGGGGTTCCATTCTGGATGCCCCTGTGGATGCAAAAAACCACAGGACCTCAAGTACCATGGTTTTCAGTGGCCACTCATGCACTTGTGGCTACTTTGCCACAGCTACATGCATGGCCATTGGTGTAATTGGGCTTGCTGTCTGCAGATGCTTAAATCTGTGGATGGCAAGCCTGCTGTTGTGGTGGGAGGGCTGTACATCTCTGTTCATAAGACTGAAAATATTATTTAGTCCAAAAGAAAATTTATAAGTTGCTCACTAGGAACACTGGGTAGGAACATCTACTCTGTTAGAGCTTGACAAATTACTTTTTTGGGATTGTTACTCCTAGAATCCTCCAGCCAGCATGGCCATTGTTTGGGACTAAGTAAAAACAAACTAACTAACAAACAAAAAAAACAGTCTCTGGTTGTTGTTTTTCCTTTTGTGGGTTTTTTGGGCTATGCAGCCATGTTATAGAAAAGTTTATTCCTGATATTTTGTCTGAAGATGCCAGCCACAGATGCTGGCGAAACGTCAGGAATAAACTCTTCTAGAACATAGCCACATAGCCCAAAAAACCCACAAAAACCCACAGATGCTGGCTGTGAAAGCCTTCGAGTTCACAAACCAGTCTCTGTCTTCTAGACAGAATATGAACATGAAATGTGTCTAGTGCAACTTTTGCTAACTCCAGGTTGAGTACTCTTAACAAACACTTGGCTTCATATTTACACAGCTTGAAAATGGATTCAAGCATATAACTTGATTGACAAATAGTTTCCTGGTTTGAAACAAAGGGTCTTTACGGACTGCCAGAAATAATCCAGCTTGAGACCACTTTAACTGTCCTGACTCAGTGCTAGGGAATCATGGGAATTATAGTTTTTTCTGAGACATTGAGCCTTCTCTGACAGAGAGCTCTGGTGCCATAATAAACTACAGTTCCCACGATTCCCTAGTACTTAGCCAGGGCAGTTAAAGTGACCTCAAGCTGGATTATTTCTGGCCCAAAGTCTCGGCTTGCCTAATCAAAGCTGTCAGATATATTTTCAGAAATCAAGATTACTAAATATGCTTTTCTCTGATCAAATACTGAGTAAAAACTCACCAGTCATCAACATACACTACACTACACTATGGAAAGTATGAAATTGAGTTTTAAAAAAAATCTGTTTAGAGGACCATCATAATATAAGATCCTAAACTAACTTAAACTGCTTAAATCAACTCCTGCTGTGAATTAAGGTTTGATGCATTTCAGGATGCCTCTTTCTGGAGATAGTACAACTGTTGTCTGCTAAGTGTTTGCTATGTCTTTTATACTTAGAAATGAATCAGCTGTTACAACAGTGCCAAAAAAACTTCCAGGGCTTTCTTCTCCAAAGGCAACCACACTCAGGTAACATTGGTTTTAAAATAGCCTTCTTAAACCTAGTGCCAAAACTAGACTTTGGAAGTGACTATAGTATAGACATCATCCCACCTCTGAAGAAATCTTGAGTCTTCTTGTGAGTTTTCATATAGTAGTACCTAGTGTGCAAGCAGTCTCTGAGAAGTCTACTCTATAAAACCTGAAAATGTTGTTTCTCAAGCTGGAAATGAATTTTTGAAGTTGCTCTGCCTTGTGGAACCTTCCTTTTTGTATGCTTCTCTCATCAGAGATTTTCAGATGAGGGATGGGATGTCCTTGTCCCATCCTTTTCCTATCCTTTTCCCATCCTTCCCATGCAATTGTGGGAAGGACTTTCAGATGATGTCACGCTGATCCTGTCATTGTCCCATCAGTGAAGTGGAATTGTCCCATCCTTGTCCTTAATTTTGCATTGACAGAAGAACCTGTTAATGCAATTCCACTTCACTGACAGGTTTATGACAGGATCAGAGCAACATGTGAGAATGTCTTTCCCGTGATCGCTGTCATGGATGGGATAAGGATGGACTTTGCTCCTGTCCCCTGTCAGATATTGTCCATTGCCTCCAACATTTCAGAGATGAAAACTGGGACACATGAGGCCAAGCAACATCAGAGTGTGGTCAAGATGGCAAAGTTATTAATAAGGAAGAAAACACGAGCTAGAACAGGGTGCAGCAGATTCCTTTTGCCTGAGTCTAGTAGGAAGGGCAAGACTCTGTCCCCTCCTTCTCTCTGTAACTTGCATGCTTCCCCATCCCTATCACCTTTGACTGAGTGTTCTTTGCTGTTTGTCAGCTAATATATATGTGTTTGATGGTCTATTCTATCAATTTTTGTTCTCCTGGGCTTCCAAATAGACAGAGTTAACATCAACATTCCACATAAGCATTCTTAATTATTGGAATCTCAAGATAATTATATGAGAGAATAAGCAGGTTCTCTTTTAGGCTATTTATTATGCGCAGTCATAGATATATGAGAGCTGGAATAGTGTAGTGGTTTAAGTGTTGGACTACGACTCTGGACTTCAGGGTTTGATTCACCACTCAGCCTTGGAAAATACACTGAGGGCCTTTGCAGACTGCCAGAAATAGTGCAAATTGAGTCCACTTTAAGGGTTAGGGTTAGGGAATCATGGGAACTGTATTTTATTGTGGCACCAGAGCTCTCTGACAGAGAAGGCTCAATGTCTCAGAAAAAAAACAAAAAACAATTCTGCTTTATATTTTATGCTTTATAAAAACACTATTTACATTTCTAGATCTTACATTTCACAAACTATATACCACATCAATGCCCAGCTGTATCAACTTTCTCTCTGTTGAATTAATTGAGTGCAAACTACTATTGCACTTTGAACTCACTTTGCTGCAACTGAAGTAAGTGGATGACAAAGGGGGGGAATGGAAGGAGGAGAGAGAAACTGGGACTTTTAAAAACAGGTGAAAAATTGAGGCAACAGAAGATTAATTGGGACTCTCCTTGCCAGTTGGAGGGTATGCTATTTTATGGTCTTCAATCATGCTTTGTAGAGGTCCTTTTTATTCCTTTGGTATGTATTGTTGTTGTTTGCCTTCAAGTCCTTTCTGACTTATGGCGACAATAAGCCAACCCTTTTATAGAGTTTTCTTGGCAAGATTTGTTCAAAGGAGGTTTGCCTTTGCTTTCCTCCGAGGCTGAGAGAGCATGACTTGCCTAAGGTCACCTAGTGGATTTCCATGGCCAGGCTGGTATGTATTAAGCCCTGTTAATTAGCTTTTGAATATATTTTTAATTGTATACCCACCTACTGTCCTAATTTGATAAATTAGCAGATGCTTTGTCTGTTTTCTCATATATAACATTTTGAGCAATATAGTGTTCAGGAAATGCATGCATATCTGGATATTAGTGCTTGTTGGAAAGTATTATTTATAGAGTTATCACAGTTATCCAAGTATTGATTGAAAGAACAAAAAGAACCATAACTGATTGACTGACCCATTCCAGTTCCACTGTCGGATCAAATGCATAGTTCTCAGAGATCAGCATTCATTGGCAAGTATTAGCTCTAAAACAAGTATTGCCCACAGTTATCCCTTTGCTGAAATATTTGACCATTTTATCTTACTGTAACAAAACATTCTGAAAGGTGCAGTGTACACCTGACCAGTAATGAATACTCACATAATATATGTATGAAAAGTTCACCACATCTTTATGACTCCAGTTTCAAGAAGCAAAGCCATCCACATCCTATGCTTCACTTCCTGTTACCAGAGGTGATGTATAAAGACCTTTTGTTTTTGATCAAGATGACTTCATATCTTGCATTTGCCCTTAGGACTTCATATGACCACTAGATGGTACTCGTACAAAACTAAACTGCACAATGTGGAGAAATGTGTGTTTGTGTACTTCACCTGCACACAATATTTCACATTTTCAGAAGGAGGGGTTCATTCATTATACATTGAACATCAACATTGCAAATATATTAGCTGAAATTTCATATCTGTTGTTTAATTAAATTATTTTGCTGTCATTCGCTGAATTATGGGTACAGGTGACATGCTATGCTGTAATTGTGAAGAAGAAGGCAGAAACATTTTGATTCAGGTTTTTGAACTCCAAGGTTAGTGGTAAAAATTGAAGCATGAATTAAATGTTAGCTTTGCTTATTATACTCTGAATAACAAACATCTGCAGGATAGGTTTGATGGCTAAAGAGAAAAAGATCTTAGAGAAGTTATTTCTTTGAACTACACTTCCCTGAAGACCCAGATAGAATAGTAACTGGCCATGCTGGTTGTAAGATTCTAGGAGTTGTTTTTTTTTTTTTGCAAGCTCTGGAGGCAAGTTGTGATGGGCTTTGTGCAAGTAGATGTATAGTGATAAGGTTTTTTATAAGATTAATGTGTTTTCTTTATTTATTTTATTCATCTCTTGTTTTTCTCCCAATATGAGACAATATAAGTGAAGGCAAAATAAAGTTAAAATACTAATTTTTTTTAAAAAAAATTAAATAATCAATCAAATTAAAACATTAACTTAGATTATTTGCTGTTTTGGCTGTCAATGGTATCCTCAGTTCTCTTCTGCAGCACCACATCTTAAATGAGTTGATTTTCTTTTTATCCACTTTCTTCACTGTCCAGCCCTCACATCTGTACATGGTGATAGGGAATACAATGGCTTGGAAGATTCTAACTTTAGTGCTCATTTATATGTACTTTTGTACTTACAGACAGCCCTCCACATCCATGGATTCTTTATCTATGGATTCAAGCATCCATGGCTTGAAAATATTTTTAAAAAATATACAAATTCCTAAAAGCAAACCTTGATTTCAGCATTTTATATAAGGATCATCATTCTACTATCTATTGTATTTAACAGGACTTGAACCTCCATGGATTTTGGTATCCATCAGGGGTCTTGGAACCAAACCCCAGGGGATACCAAGGACCCTCTGTCTTTGGCCCCACAAAACATGAAAAATCTGAAACTCTTTCAAAATAACCATCATTTTCTTGTGTTACGCTTGCTATGTGGTAAATTAATAATTCCATACAAGTCAAAACCAGAGATTATGTTGCCTCATGTTTATCTGTTGCCTCATCCTGTAGGAGATTACTGCACCAAGCTTCGTTCTTCCTGCAACTGCATCAGTTAAAGATATCAGAAACATCTGGTTTCTGACCAGCTATTACTGCACCTCTTCAGAATAGCGTGACTGTGCTGTTTCAGCCGTCATGCTCTCTTCTAGACTCCCCCCTTAACCCATCCTCTCTGCCCTATGCCCTATCCAACTTAATTTTTTCCCACTTTACACACAATTCTGAAGCTCAGCTGTTGCAATTTTAAGTTATAAAATAAATAAACAGAAAAATAAATAAATAAATGCAACCAGCCTGGGAATAGTGAGGGGGGGGGAGACAAGGGAAGATGAGGAGACACTAACAACCACATGACTTCTCAGTTTTGGGAAAAGAGCAGAATAATAATAATAATAATAATAATAATAATAATAAATATCAGAACTGCCTTGTCAGGGACATTTTGCACCTGGGGACTAGCGCTATTGAGAGGTCATTGGCAGGTTTCCTCCATCAATGAAAAGAGACACCCTAATCACACTTTTTGAACACAGCAGCTACAGATAAGTATTGCCAAAGCCACTTTATTTCCAGCTCAAATCATGGTTTAACAGCCAGGCATGATGAAGTCCATAGTCATAAATTGCAAGTGTGCACGTGGTTTGTTTTGATGTTGTAGAGAGAGAGTGGGGTAGACCCTCCTTTCTTTCAAAAGAGAGGGGGAGATATGACAAGACTAAAGACAGTAAAAGAAGGCCATACCATTTCAGTTCTCCATTGCTGCCATAAAACCTTTACAGCAGCAATGGAGAACTGTAATTTTATGGCCTTCTTTTACTGTGTTTATTCCTGTCAATTATCTGTCTCTCTTATTTTTTTGGGGGGGGGGGGCGAGGGTCTAGACCAGAGATAGGCAACCTTTCCCCTTTAAGGGCAGAGGGACTTCAGCTCCCAGAATCCCAGGAGCTATTGGCTAACATGGGACTATTGGCCAACATAGCTGAGGCTTCTGGGAGCTCAGTCCCTCGACCCTCAAAGGGGAAAGGTTGCCTATCTCTGGTCTAGACCTTTTGTCTACTCCACATTGTCTCTGCAACATTGAAATGAACAATCTGCACAGTTGTAGCCTGTAATTACAGCAGTGTCATTTCCCTACCTGCATGAACTCTGTACCATTTTCATCTGTTGAAGAAGCCAATGAGCTCCAAATGCTTCATGTCTTCTGGTCAGCTTTTAAAAGGCATAATTGATGTGTATTTTCGATGTGCAGCACCACATCTCAAATGAGTTGATTTTCTTTTTATCCACCTTGTTCACTGCCCAGCTCTCACATCTGTACATGGTGATAGGGAATACAATGGCTTGGAAGATTCTAACTTTAGTGCTCATTTATATGCACTTTTGTACCTACAGACAGCCCTCCACATCCACGGACCTTGCCTTGAACAATGGGGACAACATTTTTTTGCAAAGTACGTTGGGAAAGCCTTTGAATCCATAAATTTCCTAGTGACTGACCACACTGTGAGTCTCATAGTAGATTGATTTTGGATGGTGCAGGTACATAGAGAAGTACAAAGGTCCATAGTAAAACTGAACATGCTTCTGTCAGAAAATATGGTCAGCCATTCTTTGGAGTTTTTGTTGCATTTAGATGCACAATATGGAAGGATTACGTTGCAAAGGCAGATAGTAGACAATCATCTTATTTCCATGTGCTGATGCCTTGAAACTAAGATTATTGTTAAATTAATCATGGTCAAGGGTACTTGGTTTATTTTGGATTGCCCCATGCCACTTTATCAAATTCCTTTTCTCATATATGTATATTTCACCTGAGAAGATATAAAGTATACTGAGAATGGTAAAGTGAATGTGAGGATGTTTAAAAGAAAAGATCTAACTTCTGTGCTTCCTTCATACCAACTATTTTCAGTGCTGTTTACCAGTAAAGGAGCAAAAGTGAAAAGTGTATTATTTCATTCCATTGATAAACTGATTGTGTGAATAAGATGTTTTGAATGAGTGTAAGCAGGACTATCTAGAATAGATATTTTCTCCCCAATGGTTTCAATCCTTCTGATTGGAATTTTTTTAACTATTTCAGTACCCTACTCGATTTGTGTTTCCCACATAGTAGTGAAAATTGGTAACTGTCAAAGGATAGAATGGCCAGAATCCTGTTGATGTGTTACAGTCGCACTTTCTCCAGAATTGGACTGCCTGCTTTCCCACTGGCTCTGTCTTCATTTCCACCCTATGGGGGCAAAGATAGAGTCCTGGGCAAAATAACAGGTTACCATGAGGATAAGGAGGATTACCAATGACTGGGAGTGAGGGGAAGTCATAGACAACCCAACTGTTCTTCTGCTTCTTCGACAGTTACCAGGGTCAGTTTCTTTCAGATAATCTATACTATACTGTTATAACAGTTCAATCTTGCTTTAATAGTTATGGCTCTGTCCTATGGAATCCTGGAATTTATAGTTTGGTGAGGTATTTAGAATTATTTGCAAGACAGGGTTTCTGCTTTAGTTCAGGAGATTGAAACTACAATTCCTAGGAGTCCATAGAATGGAAGCATGACATGTTATCAAACTGTTGTAACTCTGTAGTGTAGATATATTCTTTGTTTTTTGTTTTCTTTAAAAAGTAGAACTGGTCACCATCATTTTCACTTTAAGCACAAGCTCCAACCAACTCTTAGACCAAGAATTCTGCCGTAAGGCCAGCACATGATTCTGTATACTGCTCCACAAGAGACTGCAGAACACTTGCATGTACTTTCTGGGTAGGTGCTCTGTAGAAACAAGGCAAACATGTGGGGTAAGTGATGACAGAGTGATATAGCAACTGGCTGTAGGAGCAGCATGGTTTGCTGTCTTGCTGTTTCTTCCAAGCTTCTTCATTTCATAGTAGAATGCAGGCATGGGCTCAGCTCTTCATATTACAACATCAAACAGAGCACTTTAAAAACCAAAAGTAGGCTTATAATGAAGGCATATGAAGGTACTGGTAGATGGATGGGGTAATACATAAGTAACTGCATCCACTCTTGGTTTAGTAAAAGTATAACTTAATGTACATGTAATACAACAATGTAGTGGTATGGTGTTGGAAGCAGGACTTCAGAAATGCAGGTTGAAATCTTCACTTAGGCATGAAGCTCATTGGATCACCCTGAGTCAATTTCTTTCAGAGCTTGGAAGCAACGTGTTATATATACTGTGATGACAATAGAGTTTATCGCACTGGGCTTTAATCCCACACTAGGTGCGAGATGTAAACGAACAGGGATGGATGCTATTGCACAGCTCCATTCCTGGGCAGTATTCAGCCCATACATGACCTGGGATTCTCCCAGACCTTTTAAAGAATGGGAAAATCCAGTTCTTTAAAAGGTCCAGGAGAAGCCTGGGTCATATATGGGCTGAATACTGCCCGGGAATGGAGCTGTGCGATAGTATCTGTCCCTGTGCATTTACATCCCTCACCCAGTGTGGGATTAAAGCCCCATGCAATCAAATTGTCCCTAACATGCTACTTTTGTGGAGAGGGGTAATGTGGGTACAAGGTCAGTTCATTTGTAAATGCAATTACACAATGACAGTATAAGTAGTACTTACTACTAATTTTAATTTTAATCCTTGGAGGATATTGGAAGGGGGGATTTCATTTTCAGTGTTTAGATTGTTGTCTCGTTTATTTGGTGGGAGTTTTTAAAAAATGAAATAAAAGTACTAAGAATTGTATCAAGGGGCATGCACATATCAAATATATCATGTAAAGAGCAACAAGTCACAGGGAGTTGAGTGTGTGTTATGTCTGTGTGCTCTGTTATGAATTACACATGGAATTGCTTTTAAAAAGTAACTTTATAAGCTCTGGCCTCTTGTACACGTGCAAGACACTGGCACGCACATCATGACCATATCATACAGGGCAATTGTAGGAAGGAACCATATACTGAACTCATTGGAGAAAGAGTGGGGTAAACAGTTTTAAAAAAATAAAATAAAATAAAATCCAGTTGTTTTAATATGGGGTAGATATTTTCTAATTATTGGTTTCCTTTAAATATTGGAGAAGGAATGAGAATTTGTTTTTAAAAAATAAAAAATATGTCAGAATGTTCTTTCCATTGACAAACTGGCTGCCATACTGACGAAAGCCAAATGAAGGATTTTCTCATTGTAGCCATGCTCCACAATTTAATCTGCAATTTGGATGTGCTTAGTTCCACATAATGAAAACATTTACCTGCTGATTTGTGCTGATAAAGAGACAAACAATAGTTTAGCCAATCTCTTCCAGCAAGCTTACCTAACTGATTTTAAACAATGAATTTTAAATTGAAATATTTTAATTTTATGCTGGATTATTTTAATATGTCCTATGTTTATGTGTTTTAAGTTAATGTGTTTAAATGGTTTTATGGGTTTTAACCCATGTTGTACCTCACCATGAGAAGAGGTGGGTAAAATATAAAATGTGTCATTGTTGTTGTTATAAAATACCAGGTGACGTAGAGAAATTGTTTCTTGTAATTAATAGCAAAGATAGTTTTGTCAGGATGGGAAATAGTATACATGGAACAAAGGCATCAGGCTTTTGTGATCAACATTTTTATTAATATTTATAAAGAAAATTCACACACTATTAAGGAAGAACTATAATCACAAGGTACACAACCTAAACCTATGGATATGTAGAAGTATCAGTATTTAACTGACCTTGCTCCATAATTTAATCTGCAATTTGGAAGTGTTTAGCTCCACATCATGAAAATCTTTACCTGCTGATTTGTGTTGTTAAAGAGACAAACAGTAGTTTAGCTAATTCATTTTCTGGTCAGTTTGCAAATTTTTTTATATATTCCCTTAGCATTCCCTTAAAAAAAAAAAAAAAAGCTAAATAGGTATTCTTCAATAGAGGATACTGTCTCAGCTACTATCTTCCATTATTAAAAATAAATAAGTAAGTGGTTTAAAAATGCAGACGTTATATAATAACTAGAAATTACAGACGCCTAAAATAGAAATAATTCATATTGAAAGGATAACCCATTGTTTCAGAAGAGCAATTGTGTGAACTAATAATAGGAATTGGGATGTGGTGTCTGAAAAGTAACTGGCAAGATTTGTTTTAAAGTGCTTTCTGGTGCAATTTACATTTTATGGATTTCATAGCAAACTTATCATTGATTGTAATGGATGTGGACCACATAATTTGTTTAGCAGATTTAGCCAGTCATATCTAATTTTTCAATTCAAATACACTACCTTCTGAAAATCACAACCTTAAGCTAATAACAGGATACAACAGAACTAAGATGCAAACTTGGATGTTTGCATTATATGTTTTATAACTGTTGTACAGTTGCTTTGAAATCTTTAGATGCATGTGTTTAATACTTGTATATAAATATAAATAAAGCAATGAAATGTTTCAATGAGCTGTATTACCAAAAGAGTTACCATAGGGGGATTCCAGTTTGGGGTATCCTTCCAGGAAATGAAAGATGACTGAAATCCTGTGGGGCAGTTACAAATGTGTAACCCAGAGTTACACACTCATGACTGTTTCCTTTCTACTTAGGGACTGTGAAAGTCCTCCAAACCCCACTTACTTAGCATCCATTGTGGTTGATAGGATCTGTTCCCGTATCATTTGGGAAGCAGCTGGCTGATAGTCTACCCCCACCCCCATATGAGAAATCTCTTGCATAAATGAAAAATGTAACAGGACCTTGCCTCTGCCTGTCACAATAGAGATCACTCATGGAAGCGAGTGGTAATGTCAGTTAGCTGCTTCCCGAATGATCCAGGAAAGATCACCATTGATGGCAGCAGTAGCTGCCTGGTAAGTGGGGATGGGGGAGATTGAGGATTGAGATAAGAGTCTCTGCATAACACCATAACTATAGTGATTATACATTTGTAACTCCCCAGCAAGATTATGGCCACATGCTTTGAAGAGGTGAAAGGTTGTATGATAAAGACTTTTCTGCAACAATAGCAACAAAACAGTAAAACATAAAGAATGAAGAAGAAATATTCTCACTCATATTTTAACACATACTTTCATTGGTTCTACGATGTATTTATTATGAGCTTCACAGTATTAGCTATGCTAATAGCTATAAGATATGCCTTCCCCCCCCCTACCTTCATATTTCATGGAACCTGCTTTCAAGCCGCATAGTCATTCGTGGCTCTTTTTGATTCCTTCCTTAACAGTCATTTTAAAAGTCTCTCCCAAACCATCAATTTGAAGTGGTTAAAGTCTTGCTAATTTAGATGGCTTCTTGTATACAAGGAAATTATGTGACCAGAATTGCATTCATCTGACTTGGTCTTCCTTCATCCTTGTTTACAGATGGTAAAATAAAGATACCTAAGCTATCTGAGATCAAAATAAACATCTCTGGCCTGTTATTCACCCAGGCAATTGGCTGCTATTGCTGTGATTTCTCACTATTGTTAAGAACAGGTGTGTGGGGTGAGGCTTGGTTTATATTTTTGGCCCAATTCCTCTGGAAGAAACCATGGCAGATTTTATTCTACAGATGTCTAGATAATAGCTGCTAGTTGATATTTAAGCTAGAAACCGCAGCATTATTACATAACAATTGTCCAAAATCCATAGGAGCCAATCCTTCATTATGCTAGTAAATGTATCTCCTGCAATAAGCTAGGGCAGGCTTCCCAACTTGGTGCCCTTGAGATGTCTTGGACTATAACTGTCATAATCCTCAATCAGCATAAGTCAATCATGCATTTGGAGTTGCATAAAGACTACAACGTTTCTGTCATTTCCTTTTGATAATGATAAACCAATAACTTCTCCTTTTCTTTTGTTTTCTGTAACTTTTTGATGATCCAGCATGACACCTGCAAAGTTAATTGCCCATTTACTATGGAGACGTTGCTTCTGGAATGTGACTGGTAGGTTGTTCTACTGCATGCTGGTTTTTCAGTACACAACATGATTTATAGTTTTCCACTACTTTGGCTTGCAAGCCAGCCTTATCTTTCTTGTACCAAATGTCTGTGGCAATGTACACATTGTATGGATCATTTGAATGTTCAAGCTTTTTGGAACGGATATAGCTCAGCATGACTCCAAATGTGAAGAAGCCAAAGAAGCAGAACAACAAGAGTATAAACACTACTTCCAAGTGGTCACTAGTTGCTGTGACTGGTGCAGGCACGGGGTGGTTTGTTTTAGTTACGTAGTCCTCTAGTAGTTTTGAAAGGAGTAAGTTCAACGCTGTGTTGTTGGACGGCACTGCCATCGTACTGTCAAGAATGTCACAGCTTCCTCAAATTCTGATTCATAGAGTGGAATGGGAGAAAAATTAAAAATAAAACATATGAATAATTATATTCAAATACTCACATTGAGTTCTATTCCAGTTGAATTAGAAGTTTGGTATTGATGAATATATGAGTATGTACACGTATCTATATCCTTACCCTGTTAATTTAAATCTCACACACCATACACCAAAAATAAATAAATAAAATAAAAAAATCCCAAAAACACAACACTTGAATATTGCTGGAATTTTTAAAAATTGAAAATCAATTGATGTGTAATGATGGCTAAACCTGTAGTTCACAGCAGTGCTTCTTAGGCGATCTGATGTAGACTACTGGTAATTATTTTTCTCCCATGTAGACAAGGAAACAGTGTGCTATGGAGTCTTGTGTATTCCAACTGTACAGACAGTAGCACAAGTGTACTTCTACTTTTAGGCATGCAACTGTGTGCTATGGCAGAAATGTGGAAAGCTTGACCCAGGTGACAGTTGCCAAAAATTGTACTGAAAGCTCTCCCCAAAGTATGCAAACACTCCTCCTCACCCCTTCCAAACTCCCTCACAAACACCCAGTCTCTCTCAACTGCCTCCTTTCTTTCTGTTTCAAATCTGGTTACCATATGAAGGCAAAAGAAAGTATTTTGAACCACATAAAGGGGACTGCCCACAGGGGAACAAGGTAGAAAATTGACCCTTGGTCCCCATGGAATTGCTGTCCCCCTTGCTATGGTTTGCATAACTAACTGTGCAACTGGTAATTATATTTATGCCACCCATGGGGATAGTGTGGAACTAGATGTATTTCAAATACAATGTTATTTGTGGTAGTAAAATGACTTTGTTGGATACTGGCCAATGTTAGCAGCTCCACTGGGCACATAAGAAACTTTTTGTTGACCTGGGCCCTGTCTGCATGTTCCAGATAAAATGTCCTCCCCCTGTTCCCATGGTGAGGAGTCCTGGCACCAGGGTCCAATTCATAATTCCGGCTTTCATGGCCGGCATCCATAGCTTTTTTGTGGGTTTTTTGGGCTGTGTGGCCATGTTCTAGAAGAGTTTCTTTCTGATGTTTCGCCAGCATCTGTGGCTGGCATCCTCAGAGAATGCTGGAATGGAAGAGAGTGGGTCTATATGTACTATGAGATCTGGGTAGGGAGGAGTGATTCCCATGTAAACTGTGTATTGTTCTGTTGTTGAATGGGTATTGTTCTGTTGTTGATGGCATGGCTTCAGGGTGGGAGAATATGCAAACAAGGATATAGTCTGCTATTATCTGCTGGGAAAGCCCCTGACCCTGATTGGTTTCCCATTTGCATTTGCTGAGTGCTGATTTTCCTATTTTGTAGGACTGGTAGCCAAACCTTGTTTACTTTCAGGGTTTCTTCTTTCCTGTTGAAGTTGTCCAAGTGTTTGTGGATTTCAATGGCTTCCCTGTGCATACTGACCTGATAGTTGTTGGCATGGTCCAGAATTTCAGTGTTTTCAAACAGCATTTTATGCCCAGGATGGTTTATGATGTGTTCTGCTACTGCTGATTTTTCTGGCTGGCCCAGTCTGCAGTGTTTCTCATGTTCCTTGATTTGGACGCTGCATTTGGTGGTTCCTATGTAGACTTGTCCGCAGCTGCATGGTATGTGGTAAACTCCTGCGGCTGTGAGAGGGTCTCTCTTGTCCTTCGCTGAGCGCAGCATTTGTTGGATTTTCTTGGTTGGTTTGTAAACTATTTGGAGGTTGTGTTTCCTCACCACTTTCCCTATTCTGTCCTTGACTCCTTTGATATATGGTAAAAATACCTTCCCTTTGGGTGGTTGCTCGTCTTCACTCCTCTGGGTTTTCCTGGGTCTGGCAGTCCTTCTGATGTCTGAGCTGGAGTAACCATTTGCCTGTAGAGCCTGGTCTAGGTGCTTCAATTCCTCTTCCAAGAAGTGGGGTTCACAGATGCGTTTTGCATCATCACTCAGAAAATGCAAATGGAAAACCAAAAAGGGTCAGGGGCTTTCCCAGCAGACAATAGCAGACTATATCCTTGTTTGCATATCCTCCCACCCTGAAGCCATGCCATCAACAACAGAACAATACCCATTCAACAACAGAACAATACACAGTTTACATGGGAATCACTCTTCCCTACCCAGGGTCTCACAGTACATATAGACCCGCTCTCTTCCATTCCAGCATTCTCTGAAGATGCCAGCCACAGATGCTGGCAATACGTCAGAAAGAAACTCTTCTAGAACATGGCCACACAGCCCGAAAAACCCACAAAAAAAACTAAGGGCCTTTGCAGACTGCTAGAAATAGTGCAAATTGAGTCCACTTTAAGGGTTAGGGAATCATGGGAACTGTATTTTATTGTGGCACCAGAGCTCTCTGACAGAGAAGGCTCATTGTCTCAGAAAAAAAACCAATTCCCATGATTCCCGAGCACTAACCCTAACCCTTAAAGTGGACTCAATTTGCATTATTTCTGGCAGTCTGCAAAGGCCCTAAGTCTGGACAATGTCTGGTCAAGTAAGTACCAAACCCAGAGTATAACACCCTTAAAACATTTTTTAAAAACTCACTATTTGCTCAATATCTTCACAGAAGATCCATTATGATGTCATAATGATGTCAGGTGGCTGCTTACAGTGCATCCTGCTGCCTTGTTGTTTTGGACTGCCTTGTTGTTCTTTTTGGGTTGTCAGAACAAGATTTCCAGCCATATGATTGATGCTGGGCACCTCATTCTGACCTCAGAGCAAGTGACTCACTTGCAGCGGTGGTTCCACTGGATGCCACATGGGACGTGCATGTGAACAGCCACCCAACATCACAATGTAGGGTCCCAAGTAATGAGGCTGGGACAGTTCTGGGGTCAGAATACTCTGGGCTGCTTCCAGAATATTCTGGCTCATTCAGACACCACCCTAATCTAAATTGTGATGATTACAAACTTAGGGATGGACATCATTTGAGAAATCTACACTGGACTACCTGGAACCCACCCCATCCTTGCTGACTTTGCAGTCATTAGTAGCAGTGGTAAAATTCCCACTTTTAAAATATATAAACACCATGTTCTGTGGTTATACAAAAATAACTTTTTATATATAAATAAGGCTCTCAGGAAGCTTCCCAGAGAGTGTTGGTTCCATGAATCTTGTTTTCATGTAGCAGTTTTGCTGCTGCAGCAAATGTGACACACCATAGAGAGCAACTGTAGGGCTGCAAGTGGACCCCAAGTTAAATGTTGTCAACCTGATTTAAAGCATCAGGTGATTAACAGTGTAAGGAATCTCTGCATGCCTTGCAACTATTTGTTAGAATTGAGCCAAATAGTTGCAAGCCTTCAAGCTGTATTCACAGGCCACCTGGAAACTCTGTGAACTTCTGGATATTTACTATGATGAACATCCTGCATTCCTTCTGAAATTTAGGAGGGAAAGGTAGTCAAACATTTGAAGCACTGCAATAAACAGCTGGCCATTATCACACACCATAGTAAGTCTTCCATAAATTGAGGAGGGGTTCCCCAGTTCCTGGAATCTTTTGCATCATCCCAAGAGATCCTGAATACCAATGCTATGTGACCACAGTTGTTTCCTCATACATATCTTCCTTTGCCTCTCATCTAAATATTCTGAACTCTAGAAAAAAACACCCTCCCCATGGGAATAAACCAAGAAAATTAAAAAGAATTGTGAAGCTTTTGCAGAATACATTGTTAGATTGATGCAGTACATTCAAGGAACACTTGCAATCAAGCTCATCTCTTCCAGTGTGAGTGTATAGTGCATATGCACCTCTACTGTAGGTAAAGTCTAGAGCTGTCACAGAGTAATTGAGTGTGTAGTGTCAGTGTCAGCAGTCCATGTTACTGTGTGTATATCTTCTTGAAGGAAGAGGATCTAGGAATTGCATCTGCTGACACCAGCCCTGATCTTACGTATTCCCCCACTCTCACCATTTGTATCCATTCAATTGGTTTGGCATCTAACATGTATGATTTTGGTGTGACATGTGTATGGATGTCCATGCTCATACAAGAAGTATATGTATTATGTGTCTTCATTCATTTGGGAATCCAAGTCTTCTGGAGTATGTGAACATGTAGAAAACTGGTAGACAGGCCAAGTGTCACAATCTGGCATTCTTGCAGAGACATCATTAGGGGTGTGGGGACTGAGGGGGGTGTCATCCTGTGCACTGATGGGATTGGGCTGCCTTTTGGGTCTAGTGGCTCTGCCAGCACTAAAAGAGAGTCTCCTCCTTCTCCCATTTATCCAGCAGCTCCACCAGACCTGGGAAGGCTGCAGGTTGGCAGGACCACTCCACTCTCACAAGTAGCTGCTGGTGGGACTGGCTGCCTTCTGAGTTTGGTGGCTCTTTTGGCTAGGCAAGAAAGAGAGTTACTTCCCTTTCCTGCCTGGCCAGAAGCTCTGCCAGACATGGAAAAGACTATTGAGGAGAAGAGAGGGGATATTAAAAATGATCTGCACTGGGTTTCAAATAAACTAGGTATGCCTCTGCATCCTTGAACAGCTGCTGAGACTCTGCCAATAGTGACACTTGCCTGCAGTTCACTTACTATCTTAGTGTTTCCAAAATGCAATAGCCCAGTGGTTGAGTTGTTCTGGTGCCTGGTGTCCACCACAACAAAGTGGAAGCAACTAGACACTGCATGTTTTCTGATAGAAGTCTTACCCTCTACAGTACACCAGGAGGGTAAAATATCTAGTACACTTCACTGGAAAAATTAAATGGCTGCAACAATGCCCACTGGGGCCTATCAAGAGCTTCCTCAATCCTAGTGCCACCACGAGTTATGCATGTACACCTGCTTCATGAGTATATTCATAAAGGAAGTGGAAAACCTAAACACAAAGTGGTTCCCTATGTCCATTCATTTGTCATGCATGCTTGTGAATAGTAGATGTACTTCCGATCTATTGCTGACATGTGTACAAAATTGAGGCTTGAGTAATCCCAACCTTGGTTCACTGAAATGTCACAAACATGGTGATATGATTCAAAACTTGGAGGTTGTGGAAAGAGTAAAATTCCCAGAAATCTGGCCATGTAAGGCCAAACATTTTATTCTCATTTGGTAGATATAGGAGGGAGAGAGGGAGGGAGATAGAGAACAAAGCAGGGAGACATTGAGCCTTTACAGACTGCCAAAAATAGTGCAGCTTGAGGCCACTTTAACTGTCCTGGCTCAGTGTTAGGGAATCATGAGAACTGTATTTTTTTCTGGGACATTTAGCCTTCTCTGCCAGAGAGCTCTGGTGCCACAATAAACTACAGTTCCCATGATTCCTTAGCACTGAGCCAGGACAGTTAAAGTGGCCTCAATTTGCACTATTTCTGGCAGTCTGTAAAGGCCCATTGTGACAAAATGAGATCAGATTATATTCCTAACTGTTTAAAACAGAGGTATTATTATTATTATTATTATTATCCTTCCCTTCCCCAAAACCAGGACTCAGAGTGATAGAGGATCTTTGGCCCTCTAGATCAGTGGTCCCCAAACTTTTTCTGGCTACTGCCCCCTTTTGGGTTGGTAACAACCCTAGCATTCCCCCCTCCCCTCGACATGTATTTCTCAATATTAGGTCTACTGTTCTACTGCAGATTCAAAACAACCAATCTTGGTCACTGATCCTTTTGCACTTGGTCACACTGGGAGCACCAACTGAGCAGCTGGCTGACCAGCAACCGAGAATCCTCCCTCCCATGCCACCATCCAGCAAAAGCTAGTGCAGACAAGAAGCTTCTTGGTCACTGCTCAGCCAGTTGCTCAGCTGTTGCTCCCAAGGTGACCAGGTGCAAAGGGAGAGGCTTCTCCCTGGCGAGAAATGACTCTCAATCCTTCTTCACTGGGGCAGACATAGGCACAGCTGGTGTGTTTGTAGGGGGTTTCCAGAGGCCACATGCCCTGGACTAGAGACTGGCATGGATGGGAAAATGGAAGATTTTAACTACAGGAGCTGCTCCAAGGTGCATGACTCTTTCTAAGAATCAACCCCAGATATTCCTCTCTCTCCTTCTCCAGAGACATGTCTGCCCCACACAGCTTCAGGTATATGCACACACAAACACAAACACAAACACACACATGTTGTTTTTTCTGTTAGCCTGTCTGATGAAAAAAAGCAGAATCAACAATGCAGCTCCAACTTGCCAGCCAAGTCCCAGCAAAGCTCACAAAGCTTAAGCAGAGCCCCAAATGTAAAAGCTCCTTAAAAAAAAAAAAAAAAAAATCAGTGAAGCTGCATTGTGGTTTTAAGGGATCCTGAAAAGAAGTTGTATGTAACCCTCATCCCCACTATGGTCCTAAAGGCTGCTGGTTTCCCTTGTCTTTCTTGTGCACCAATACTTTGATTAAAGGCCCCCCTGTTGCCCCCTTTCCCCCTCACCACCTCCCTGGATCTTTCCATTGCCCCCGAGGGGGTATACCACCCACTTTGGGAATCACTGCTCTAGATGTTGTTGGACTGTATTTCCCATTAGCCAGAATGCCATTGGTGGGATGGGTGGTTGCTGCAGTCCAACAACTTCAATGGGGTCATATTGCTGGTTTAAGAATTGTAATCTGTCAACTCTAGCATTTTTATACTAAATCTGAAGAACTGCACATTGATAGGGATGCATATTTTAGTTAGAGAGGGAAGCATGATAATGGAGAGCTTTGGGTGCTAGGAGTAGACTGAGGCTTCGCTACTGAGGTTAAGCGGTGTTAATGCAGTGACACCACTTTTAACTGCCATTGTTCAATGCTATATAATTCTGGGATTTGTAGTTTTGTGAGATATTTAGCTTTCTCTGTCAGAGAGCTCTGGTGCCATAAAAAAACTACAAATCCCAGGATTCCATAGGATGGAGTCATGACAGCTAAAGTGGTGTCAGACTGCATTAATTCTACAGTGTGGCAGCAGCCTGGGTGTGCAGTGTGAAAAATGGGTTTTAGTCTATAGTTTTCTGGGTTGAGGTAATGTGGTTGAGTAATTGGATTAAACTCCACAACACTGAAAAATATGCATATATACACTGGAGTGCCTTTCTGTTCATGGCCCAGGGTCACACCATATTCTTGTCACATCTGTTTGTGTATTTTAATCATGGATTATAATGGACAAAATGCTGCATGTTACTTGAAGGGGTGTTTTGTTCAAGTTGCATTAAATTTTTCCCTTCACAGGATAAGCGGAAAATGTGGAGATAGCGTGAAGGAATGTCTGAAAGAAATATTCATTTTATTCCATTCCAAAGACACCATTGGCATCAATTTAGAATATATAACTACTGCTTCTGCATTTAACTGGCTCCATTGCCTCCTGCCCTTATAATCACTCCTACTTAAGGTCTGCTAATTGGAATATCACACTCTGTTATTTTAAAGTTGCATACTCTCAAGAAAGTAGTCCACCTTCATAGAAATTAACTACGATGAACAGCTTTCCAGAAATCAGAAGGCATGACAGTGAACTTTGTTGTGGTATCCCTTTCCTTTTCCATCTCCATACCTTCAGCAAACCAAATGAAAAGTATCTTTGTCCCAAGTGATATAGTTCACTCCCATCTCTAAAGCTAGAGGAAAAGTTGAAAATGTTAGTGTTGTTAATTTTCCCTTTTCAATTTCTTCTTTTAAAACATCAATTATTTCCAAAGAGCAACTCTGAGTGGAAATACTATTCTGATTTGAATTGCTCTTTAAAATGTTTGCCTGTGTCATTCTTATTCCTATGTAGAGCTTTCTCTCTGCAGAAATTCTAGCAAGGTTCCTTTCATAGCAAGAAAAATCTAGAGATGATGATCAATATCTGTACTGTCAGTGTTGTGAAAACTGTGTCTAACTGTGAATTATGGTCACATTTTAAAACTTCTATTTAAAAAAACAAAACAAAAACAAAATAGTTAAAACTTATCTACTTCTTGTTTCCAGCTCTGCAGTTCTTAAATATTTAAGAATACTTAAACAAGTATTCTTTTGCTCTTCCCTCTTTAGATGAAAAATAAATAAATAAATCACTTTACAATATAAAACTTCAGAGGAAGAGGAAGGCAGCAGATCAGATGCCAGGCACCCCAATGGCACAGAAGGGAAAAACATACATTTCTGATCAACAGTCAGTTTATAAGCAGTGGCAGGAGCTCACCTCCTGTAACAAGAAGGCAGACAAGCAAAGAGGAATAAACATGCCAACTCACCAAGCAGTGTGAAGGAGGGAGCCTGCAACCTAGATGCTGTGAGTCAGGCTCACACTATGAGCTTGGAAAGGAAGAAGCCTGAAGTTTGGGAGGGACTTCTTATGGGTGCATGACTAGCCGGCGTTATGCTGTAAATGCACAGGGAAGGGAACCTATAAGCTGCTGGGAAGGCAGGTTTACATAGAGGAAGGTGATACAGATTTCCAGGTAGAGAAAGAGTGTCTGGCAACTCAGACAAGTAAAGACTGTGCCCTACACAATGGGAGTGTCTTGCTTTATATGCAAAGCTGGACAGTTCTAGTAACTGGATTTCCTTGCATCATTTTCAAGTGCTGAAATACTTCTGTGCTGAAATACTTTTGCGGAGTTGTGCACAGGAAGGACCAGATTCAAGACATTAACTACCCAGTCTGGTCACATAGGATTAATTATGATGTGATTATGTTTTGTCTTCTCTAAAGAAAGTAATGAGATCCAATGTGGGTCAACAGGCCATGTGTTAGGGAGCCGAAGCTGGTAAAATCTAAGAAGTTTTTTTAGTTATGCTTTTAGCTTTTGTAGGCTTTTGTGTTAATTTTATACTGTTTTATTTAGATCATTTTATTTTATTTTATTGTAAAGTCTTTTAAAATGTTTTTATCTTGTGAACCACCTTGAGTCCCTTTCTGGGAGAAAGGTGGCATAGAAATGAAATGAATAAATAAAGTTCCTATCACTCTACCCACAACTCACCATGAGACAAGGGACCCATTCACACTAGACTTATAGAACTAGGATTCACAGAGGATGGAGCCTTGAAAGTTAAAATGGGATCAAATTGCTATAATTGCAATATGGATACAGCTAGGGAAAGGACACTGATGGAATCCCTTCCACACTACTGCTTCTTAGCAACAAAAATCTTCTTTAAGAAGCTGCTTAAATTTTTGTTTACAAAATCTGTTGGGACTCTGTTACATATGTAACTTGCATTTGGTTTTGGCTCTTCACCCTTGATGTCTCATATATTTGCTCTCTTGCTTTTGGAAATAAATATCAAGGAATGAGATGGTACTTATTTTGGGCAAAAAACTATTCACCGAAGAAAAGGGATAAAGGCCCTTTGCATCCAAACTGATTGAATAGACCCAGATTCTGTTCCTGTTCTTTCTGATTTCATACTGTGGGTGCACCCAGGCTGATTAAAAAGACCAGAAAGTCCAGATTTAGCTCCTATTCTTTCCCATTTTATTTTAGAGATGCACATCTTTTTTTTATCCCAGAATATTTCCTATCAGGTCCTGGTACGACCAGAGACTTTTTATACCTGCTCCCCAGGTTGGCTTATTTTACCTAATTGCAGACAGGTTCAAAAGAAAATGGTGGATGGTTAAAGAGATAAGGACACTTTCCCCTTCTGTTGCTGAACACTGCCCCCATTTGAAAATGTTTCTTTAAAAATACGTATTGGATTTTAAGTATATGTCAGTGACATTGTTAGGAAGGGATCCAAAGGACCTTTGCCCTAGATCTTCTGAGCTATGTCCTGGATTTCTTGAGATCTCCTGAGGTGCCCTGATGACATCATCCGAACCCAAACCTGTCTCTTCCCTGATCTGAAAATAGGAGACCTTAAAAATTTTCTTCCTTAGCAGACCAGTAGGGGTGTACCATGAGGCACCATGTTGGGACATTTTAATCCCTCAGATGTAGAATTTGTTGCAGGCTTTTTGCACTGAAGTAGATCCATGCAGTCTACCTGTACCCAAATTTCAGCCACTTGTTGTTTACATTTTGCTTTATATAAGCAAAAAATTCCTTGGCGTGGTGGAGAATATCACAACAAGAAAATGTCAATTGATATGAATAGTGCAACATTTTTAATGTCGCAGCTTGAGTACAATATAAGAAAGCTTGCCAAATTTGGATATATTATGTTGCCTCTTTCATGTCCCGAGATGCGGATTGGAACTCTGGATTTGTAAGAATTTGAAATATATGTTTGTTTGTTTGTTTTAAAAAAAGGAATAAAATGGTATAGGTTAGACCAGATATTGGCTTGACAAGAGATTTGTGATACAAAGATTAAAATATAGTTAAAAGAGGAAGTGATGTCTAGAGAACTTATATGTAGAAAATGGAAGGTTAACTCTCAGGCAAAGCAGACCAATTTAGGTCAGGAATCTGGAATTTCTAATCCTTGGCCCTGCAGATTGTCAAGAGTCTTGCAGCTCAGGCCATTCATACCACAGCAGGTGTACTGTTCTAGTTGGAAGTGTGAAGTGCTTTAAGGATCACTGGAAGAGAGGAATCATAAGCAAAACATGTATGAGAAGGAGTAAGGAAAATGTGATTATATGGGACAGTAATGACCACAAGTAAGAGGTCCTAACTGGTGACACTCTAGAATTCTTGAAACAACCAAATGTGTTTGTTTGTTTTTTTTGTGTGGGTTTTTCGGGCTATGTGGCCGTGTTCTAGAAGATTTTATTCCTGATGTTTCGCCAGCATCTATCGCTGGCATCTTCTGAGAATGCTGTGGCTGCTGAATGTGAGAATGCTGAAGATGCCAGCCACAGATGCTGGCAAAACATCAGGAATAAAATCTTCTAGAACATGGCCACATAGCCCCACAAAAAACCCCACAAAAAACTATGGATGCCAGCCATGAAAGCCTTCGACAAACCAAATGTGGTATTTGGGTCCAGAATGGGAAGCTGTTTGGACTTTTCTTGTAACAAATGCATGAAGAAACAGTTCCATGGGGTCACCCACATTGGTCAAATAAACTGGCTTCAAACTGCTTTGAAGCCTAGCTATTTAGATCAGGGGTAGACAACCTAAGGCCCGGGGGCCAGATGTGCTCCCTCGAGGCCTTTGGACCGGCCCCAGTCCAGTCCTGCCACCACCGCCCCACCGCCGCCCGCCATGATGATATTGATTATTGTTGTTATTACTTGTTCTTGGGGTTTTCTTGGCAAAATCTCCACAGGGGTTTTGCCATGGCTTTTCTGGGACTGAGAAAGTGTGCATGCATATTTTTTAATTTTTATTTTTTTGTATTTATTTATTTATTTATTTATTTATTTATTTTTGGTGCTCCCCCCCCCCCCACATTGTCTGAGGGACAGCAACCCGGCCCCCAGCTCAAAAAGGTTGCCTACCTCTGATTTAGATGATGCACAAGGAGAAACTGGGTGGAAAGTGAAATGAAGCTGTGTTCTGGGGCTAAGAACCAGAGCAAAAAGAAGCTCTAGGACTCTGACTTAACACAGAAAAAGAGCATCACCACACTGGCATATAAACAGACCAGCGCCACTGTGGGAATGCAGCAAAGCAAAAACATGAAAGTGCATCAAACAGGGCATATTGTTAATAATGCAATGGATGTAATTACAACATATACAAACCAGACAGTCCAACAGGGGCGCAAGGGGTGAAGGGGGCATGGGGGGGGGCTCCATGTTCATCCTTTGCCAGTGTTTCACTGGGTACACTAATGCACTGTACAGGTGGTGTATTACACATGCGACTGTGTGGCCAGTCATATAGGTGGGCATCAAATGGGATGGCATCTAGGTGGGAAGAGGAAGGTAATTGGAGGTCACAGCTGTTTGTGTGAAGGTGCAATTGAATGGTGGAGAGACAGCAACAAAAATAACTGCATAGTGTGGCTTGACACCATGTTGTGCAGAGTGTCCATGGGTGTTCAGCTCACCTTAGAGGCAGGCTGTGTGGACAGCAGGGTATCAACCTGCTTTCAGAAAACCCAGGATTGAGACACTTTTTCCTACCTGACTACTCCCACATGAAATACTGATATTTCACTTAAGGTGAACTTGAACTACACAGTTGTATCAATCTGATATCACTTAACTGCCATGGTGTCATCCTTAATAGAAGTATAGTATCTAAGGGAAGTAATAGTGCCACTGTATTCTGCTTTGGTCAGGCCCCACCTGGAATACTGTGTCCAGTCCTGGGCACCACAATTCAAAAAGGATGTGGAGAAACTGGAGCATGTCCAAAGGAGGGCGACTAAAATGGTGAAGGGTCTGGAAACCAAGCCCTATGAGGAACGACTTAGGGAACTGGGTATGTTTAGCCTGGAGAAGAGATGGCTAAGAGGGGATATGATAGCCCTGTTTAAATATTTGAAGGGTTGTCATATTGAGGATGGAGCAAGCTTGTTTTCTGCTACTCCAGAGAATAGGACTTGGAACAACGGATGCAAGCTACAGGAAAAGAGATTCCACCTCAACATTAGGGGCAACTTCCTGACAGTGAGAGCTGTTCGACAGTGGAACACACTCCCTTGGAGTGTGGTGGAGTCTCCTTCTTTGGAGGTCTTTAAACAGAGGCTGGATCTGTCAGGGAAGTTTTGATTTTGAGTTCCTGCATGGCAGGGGGTTGGACTAGATGGCCCTTGTGGTCTCTTCCAACTCTATGATTCTATGATTCTGTGATTCTAAGGAATCCTGGGATTTGTACAATCAGTCCTCTGTATCCACAAATTCTTTATCCATGGATTCAAGCATCTATGGCTTGAAAATATTTTTTAAAAAGTATAAATTCTAAATAGCAAATCTTGATTTTGCAACTTTATATAAGAGACACAATTTTACTGTGCCATTGCATTTAATGGGACATGAATATCGAAGGATTTTGGTATTCATGGGGGATCCTGGAACCAAACCCCAGCAGATAACAAGGGCCCACTATACTTAGCTACTTAGGATTCTTTGTTGAAGATCTCTAGTCGATTTCTATGTATTACCATTGCTAAAATACCATGATTTAATCCTCAATTTTGATTCTTCTACTACCACCACAAGAACTATAGTTGTTGGAGGAGGATTTACTTGAAGTGTCTAACAGAAAATTGAAAGTATTTCACTAAACTATAAATTCCAGCATTGTTTAGGTTTGAGCCATGACAGTTGAAGTGATAAAGGTAAAAGTAAAGGTAAAGATAGTCCCTTGACATGAATGTCTAGTTGTAACCAACTGTAGGGGGCTGTGTTCATGGTTAAGAAGCCAATTCTGACAATTGGAAGATCAGAAGATTGGCAGTTCGAGGCCCAAGTGCTGCATGATGGGGTGAGCTCCTGCCATTAGTTCCAGCTTCTGCCAGCCTAGCACTTTGAAAGCATGCAAATGGAAGTAGATAAATAGGTACCACTTCTCAGTGGGAAGGTAACAGTGTTCGGTGCAGTCACGCTGGCCATATGACCACCAGAGTAGTCCTTGGACAATGCTGGCTCTTCAGCTTAGTAATGGAGACGAGCACCATCCCCAACAGTTGGTTATGACTAGACATTCATGTCAAGGTACTACCTTTACCTTTATCTTTATCACTTCAATTGTCATGGCTCAAACCTAAAGAATGCTGGAATTTGTAGTTTAGTGAAATTTTCTGTTAGACACCTCAAGTGAATCCTCCTCCAACACTAACTATTGTTCTTGTGGTAGCACAAGAAGAAGAATCGAGATAGTTAGATATACCTATAGTTTCTGGCTGCACTACTCTAAAATGCACCTTGATTTCTACAAAATCACTAGCTTTAGTAGCATGGAGGATTTCTTTTCTACATATTTTCAGAACATCCAGAGCAGGAGGCTAGGTCTTTCTGAGGTCATGTTCCAGGAAGCACTGTATGAATGTGTCTACCAGCACGTGTTAGGCTTTTAAAACCCTTTTACAGTTTAAAAACAAGAACAAATTTTCAACCATTTTAGCTCATAACCTGAACTAGGATGTCTGTAGTCCCTTTGCTTTCCATCTCCCCCAAATTCCTCTGAAATTCTATCCCATCTGAAAGCAGGTTTGGTATTTGGAGCCCAGGAAAGTGGTGCATAGGATTGTAGTCCTAGGGCACTTCCAGATTGGTATTAAAATGTACAAGTTCTTGCAATATAGCTCCTTAGGCTTTGCCAGCATTTGTTGGTTATTATGGTTTCTGCATTAACTTGTTCCATTCTTCTAGGGGGCTGTTTGTAGTAATTTCTTTTATCTATACTACACTTCTCCCAAATGATTTTTTTTAAATGTTGGGATGTTTTGCCAAGGTAACCCAGTGGTTTGACAAGCAAATTTCTCCTATCTGATTGTTTTAAATTAGTCATAGAGCAATTGTTCAAAGGTGTTATTTCACTGATACACTATTTCACCAATTGTTGTTGTTGTTAACTGCTATCAAATGGATTTCTCTGAATGAGGGACCTCCAAGTCACCCTCTCATCTTGGGTTTTGCAGGCTCAGGACCATGGCTTCCTTGACTGAGCCCTTCCATCTGCAGTGCAGATTTTCTTTTTCCTACTCACTGCATTCTAGCTGGCCAAACATTACTGTCTTTTCTAATGAGTCATATTTTCTCATGATGTGGCCAAAGTACAATAGTAGTGAAAAGAAAACTGAAAAGCACGTAGCAAAGCAGCAAACAGAGAAGACAAGCTCCATGTGCTCTTCTTCAGGGGCCTTTAAAAGAAATCAATGGAGTTGTAAACACTCTCCAAAATACAGGACCATAGAGATTAAAGTGGCAGAGGTAGACATGAAGTGTAAACATAACAGGGCAGCCTTAGTCTCCTGCCCACCCCTTACCACTCCACTGCCTTGGCTACACTTTCTAACCAGTCCTATGCCTATTTGTGTTTTTTTCTTTTTGTATTGATTCTGGCTTGAAATCAAATTGGCAGAATAACAATACATTTTGTGAGAAGAGGACAGAACATATTTTATGTGCAGTTATTCAGTAGCTAGGGTGGAGGTAGGTGGTACACACTCAGATATACTCCCCTCCCCCATATTGAATTTTGCTCTTGTATTGAAAACTTATTCCTTGTCATAATGCTCCTGAATTCTTGTCCTAAATTAAATTATCAGGAGAAGATAAGAAGAACTTGACTGTGACATAGATATGGTAGAGGAGGCTTGCAAAACACAGAATACATAAAAGAGGGCAAATATGAGGAAATTGTTTTATGGAAAGGGACAAACTCTTGAGTGGCCTGGTTGTACCTTGTGGTTTGTTTGTTTAATTATTGTAAGATGCCTTGAAATCCATCTTGGGAGAAAGGAGCTATATACATTCAATAAATAAATAAATAAATATTTACAAGAGTTGAATCCAATGTTTTAAAAGGGAATGATATAACTTTTACTCTGTATGGGAGACATTACTTTGTAAATGTGTGGCACCATATTGAGCTGTAATTGCTCAATGGGAAAAGAGACTTATTTTGTAGCTACTCAGAGGCAGTCTCTTTATTCAATCATTATAAACTGTTCACTTTTAACATTAACTATGTTTACCTATATCTAGATGAAATTTAAATACATTTCTGGTAATTCTAATTTTGCATCTAGAAATACCATTTAGCAGACAGAATTTTTATGAACATTTGAGTCATAGGTCTTTCTCCTTGATCTTTAACTATCTAGCAATTCCCCTGGTATATATTTCTGTGTTACATGGAGTTTGTCTCTTGGGAATGCAATCTTGTTTATATTTTCTTAGAACTAAATCCTATTGACATACTTTCAGGTAAATATGTACAGTAGTGGTGGGCAACTGAAGTCCTCCAGGTGTTGCTGGACTGCAACTCCCATTAGTCCTAGTCAACATAGCAAATACTGAGATATGCTGGGAGTTGCAGTCCAACATAATCTGGAGGTGGTACAATTGACCACTCCTGTACTGCAACCAAAATGAATTTTCTAAATTCCCAAATATATTCATTCATTTGTTGCAGTCACAAAGCCATGAAATTCTTTGGATTATTTTGGACCTCTTGAACTGTCTGAGCCTACCTATTTCAAGGGTGAAGATGAAGTAGGGAGGAGAAAACTACATATACCACCACTGGAGGGTGGTGAAAGGGAGAAATTCACATTCAGTGAATAAACAAACAGAAATAAACACAATTTGTGGGTTAGGCCTTCAGCCTCCTTCTGTAAATAATGTCTCTTGTTGTTTTGTAGTTGTGTTCAAAGATAGTTTCCACTCTAGAGAGTACTTTGCATTCAAACATGTGTATTTCAAACAGAAATACTCATTCCTTTTTTTATTAATTCCCCTACCTCCACCACATGTTTGCCATTGATGATTGGAGTGTGTTCACTTCTCTTCCATATGATCAAAGGGATTATTTTGGCTTGAGTTCTGTATTGTTGGGGAATAGCAAACTGGTGATTCATGGCCCATGGAAAATGCACTGATGCAGATTTCATGAGTGCTAAAGTCACATGGGGGTATAAATAGATCTATATTAGTTCATAGGTAAATGACTAAGCCCCAGTATTGCTTAGGGCATATGGGAGAAAACACATGTAGAACAAACCAGTTTTGCCAAGCCGGGCATGCAATGACAAATTTGTACATGTGCCCAAGCTAGTTCCTAACATGGTCACATGTGTCTGGTGCATTTGTTGTAATTGGAGATTGGAGGCAGAATTTGAATTTGTAGCTTGATCAAAATATACAAATTACAATGACTGACAATACATTTGGTCTTGAGTTTGGAACAGTGGTTTGAACCTCTGAACATCCATGCATCCTGGGATAATTTCAGGAGTTGTAGTCCCCCAAACCCACCAATTGCACTACATTTCCATGATGGTTGAGAGTTTGCTCCTTTGAGGCAAAAGGCTATGTTGATGGCAATAGTGCTGCTAGTAAGATCTCCCATGTCAGATAAGCTTTTGCTGAAGAGCCAGACCAAATGTGCCAAACAGCTACCTGACTGCATAAGTAGTGGACAGTGGCACTGGTGGAGCTTTTCTCAGAGACAATGGCAGTGGCACTGTAGCTACTACTTGTTAGTACTGCACAGAAGGAGGCATGGTAAAATCCTTTTGAATGTCTTTTACTAATAAAACGATATTATGAGACAATCCAAAATGAAACAAGAAATAATGCTACAAAATGAAACTTGCAGGTCAGATGGCACTCAGTGAGCTACTGGGGTACAACAAAGAACAACTATGAGTAGGGATGTGGCTAATGATGCAACTGGACTCAAGCTTAAAGGACATTCAGCTACTGAGAATCGCAGAGCCAAAAGAAAAGTATGAAGCTGCACAACCCATATAGGAGTGTGAAATGTGAGAAGCATGAATCAGGGGAAGCTAGACATAGTAAAAAAGCAATGTAATATATAAGCATCACAATACTTGGGGTGAGTGAGCTAAAGTGGACAGGAATGGGATATTTTGAGTTAGATAATGACATATAGTGTTTTACCCAGGAAATTAATATCTAAGAAAAAACTGGGTGGTATTAAGGAGAAATGTAGCAAAAGTGATGAAAGGATATAGAGCAAAGTTTAACCAAATCAGATCAATAAGACTTCATGGAAAGCCCATCAAAATAACACAACAAGTTTATGCTCCAACTACAGGGGTAAAAAAGAGAAGAAATTGAAGGATTCTGTGCTGATGTCCAGAGGGAAATTGATCATACACCAAAACAGGACTTCTTGTTAATCATAGGTGATTGGAACATGAAAGTAGGATACAGAACACAGATTCAAAATTGTAGAGAAATTTGACTTATGATCAAAAAATGAAGCAGGAGATTAACTGACTGAATTTTGTGATGCCAACAGTTTGTTCATTGCAAACACATTCTTCAAGCAACCAAAGAGGTGACATGGACATCGGCTGATGGCCAATATAGAAATCAGATAGAAATTCATCTGTCAGGAGTGCTTTTATTGTGTGTTCCTGCCTGGCAGGGGGTTGGGCTGGATTGTCCTTGTGGTCTCTTTCAACTCCTTTCTATGAATCTATGATTCTAACAACAAGAAGTCCCCAAATGGTAATTTTTCCAAGCTCTGTTTTGGTGCTAAAAAATCTTTTCACACAGCATAATTTCTAAGCACAAATTGTCTCTCTCAAATTGTTTTGTTTTTAAATACATGAAAACATGTTAACTAAATGGTCCATATCTTATATATCTGCATACAATTGTCTCCACTACAATCCTGTAACCTGCAGATTTCCTAAAACAGAGGGCAGCTGCCAAGAATAGATGCAGATATTACAGAAGAATGCTCATAAGTATGAGGAAATTCACAATAGCTAGGGTAAATGGAACATGTTAAAAGGTTAAAGCAATGGTAAGGAACTGGAAAATTTGTGAAGGAGTACTACAAAGAAATGAAGATCTGTGTAAATGTTCACAATATATGGGTGATGACAGTGGTAAGGAGAGCAAGATCATGTTGCCTATTCTTAGATCACTACAATTTTCCCCAAGGCCAGATTACAACCTTTTGTTGTTTGTTGTTGTTAACTGCCCTTGAGTCGATCTCGACTCATGATGGCCTTATGGATGAGACATCTCCAAGACCCTCTGTCCTCCACTGCTCTGCTTAATTCCTGCAACCCCATACCTGTGACTTCTTTAATAGAGTCCATCCATCTAGCATGTGGCCTTCTTCTCTTCCTACTTCCCTCCACCTTCCCCAGCATTATCATTTTTTCCAGAGTCCTCTCTTCTCATAATGTGTCCCTGGGTACAACAGTCTCAGTTTGGTCATCTTTGCTTCCAGGGAGATTTCTAGTTTGATCTGCTCTTGGACCTACTTGTTTGTCCTTTTGGCTGTCCATGGGATCCTCAGCACAAATGCATTGATTTTCTTCCTACCATCTTTCTTAAATGTCCTACTCTCACTTCCATACATGGTAATAGGGAACACAATGGCTTGTATGATTCTAACTTTTTTGCTGAGTTGTATATCTTTGCATTTTAGAATCTTTTCTAGTTCTTTCATAGCCACCCTCCCCATTCTTAGGGCCAATACAGATGGCCCGAAAGGGGTGGCACAGAGCCGTCCCTGGGAGCGGTGGATCAGGGCTGCAGCAACCACACGCCGTAGCCCCAATCCTCCTTTTTGCCACCCCAAAAGAGCAGCAAAATGTCACCCTTTCAGCCACCACTGTGGCTTTTTTGCACTCTTTTGGTGCAGTGTGTGTGCATGCTGTGCCAAGAGGGTGTCCTGACACTGTGCACCATATGGACGGGTGCACAGCATCAGGACGGCATCAGGCTGGAGTTTGGATGGCCAGCATGTGGCTTCTCTGCTCCAGCTCCACCCCCAGGCTGGCCCTTTGTGCCAGTCTGCATCAGCCCTTAGTCTTCTTCTTCTTCCTGACTGTAGTTCCCATTTCTATTAATGTTTGATCCCAGGTATGGGAATTCTTTTACTATTTGTATTTCTTCATTGTCAAAGTTGAACTTTTGAAGGTCCTCGTTGTTCATTATTTTTGTTTTCTTTATGTTCAGCATTAAGCCTGCCTTAGCACTTTCTTCTTTGATCTTCCTTAGTAGGTGTTTCAAGTCTGTGAGGTTTTCTGCAAGTATTATGGTGTCATCTGTATATCTTAGATTGTTGATATTCCTTCCTCCTATTTTCACTCCTCCTTCTTCTGTGTCCAAGCCTGCTTTTCTTATAATATGTTCTGCATACAAATTGAACAGATAGGGTGAAAAAATGCAGCCTTGGCAGTTGGGAACCATTCTATTTCTCTATGTTCTGTTCTGACAGTAGCCCCTTGTCCTGATTACAGATTCCACATCAGGACTATCAGATGTGTTGGCACTCCCATGTCTTTAAGGGCATTCCATAGTCTTTCATGATCTATGCAGTCAAAAGCTTTGCTATAGTCAATAAAGCACATGCTGATTTTCTTTTGGAATTCCCTGGTGCGCTTGTATGTTTGCAATGTATGTTAGCCATTGCATGTTTGCAATGTGGTCCCTCATGCCACTTCCTTTCCTGAACCCTGCTTGGACCTCTGGGATTTCTCTCTCCATGTATGATTGAACTACATAAATTTAATTTGTACATGGGTAGCCTCTCTCTCTCTTTAGCCCATGCATGGGGAATGTCTGCTCCTCAAGATGTCTTAGGTCCAAAACACTCTGAAGAATTAATCCAGTTTGAGACCACTTTAACTGCCCTGGCTCAATACTAGGGGATTCTGAGAGCTGTAGTTTTGTGAGACATTTAGACTTCTCTATCAGAGAGCTCTGGTGCCACAATAAATTACAATTTCAGGATTCCCTAGCACTGAGCCAGGGCAGTTAAAATGATCTCAAACTGGATTGTTTCTGAAGTGTGTTTTGACCTATGTCAACAACTCCTTTAACACCTGAAAAGCTTTGCAAGTTTTTCTGTTAGCAAATATTTCAATTATATAGTCAAAGCTTAGTTTCTAGCATTGCAGTATCTTAAAACTTCACTTGGGCATTTATAAATAATGTTTAGGCATACAAAAGGGGATGGGGCAGGCAAAGTTACGAAAGGACATGAACACAGCAAGTCCAAGAGTTCTCATTGGTTTTCATTGTCTTACTCTCCACAATATTAGAAGTTTGGAGACTGAAGGAAAATTCATTGAGAAGAAGAATTCTTATTTGGGGGATGGGACAATGTCTTATTCCTCCCCCATTGCTACACCTGGGTGAGCAGGGAACACAAGTCTAGCCTCCCGTTTGCAGAAGAAATTTAGGCATTCAGGCACTAAGCAGTCATCCAACATCAGTTTAATGTACAGAATTGAAAATCAGTACTGAGAATCTTCATAGTGAGAAAATTCATGGGAAGACTAATAAAGCCTGAATAGTCTGACCTTAACATGCCTAAATTTTTATTATTAAATGTGTCATAACTTCATGAAGAGTTGCCAACACCCTGATACATGAAAAGTAGTCACATTTATAAATAAATTCAGAAACATGATGGATATCTACCAAAATGTGATTTTTATTTTATTTCATTTGTTAATTGCTGTCAAGTCAATTTCAACTTATGGTAACTCTATGAATGAGAGACTCAGCTAAGCCACGCCTGATACATTTACCAGAAAGGCTTAAAAGGCACTCCCTGCAAATATTATTACTTAAACTGACTCAACACAAAACAATATTTACCCAGGGTAAGGTCTTTGAACAAGTTTCCCTAGATGTGAGATGAACAGAATTAAGAGTGGGTGGTCTGGGCAAATAGCAATGGGACAATCCAACTGAACCATGCAGTGCTTGATCCTTCACCTGTATCTTGTGCATCTCAATGCAGCAATGACTTTCCCTGGAATGTAGTCTAAGCCCAGAAACTAGTTCAAGCTCTGTTTGACTTGGTGCATTTATAGTAAGAAGTGGAGGAAGTGTAGGGCATTATTTATGTTGAGGTTCATGCACAATTCCAGCCCTTTTTGGATTAAACAGATTATATGGATCCATTCCAATCTGGGTTCAGCTTTGGTTATGGGACAGAAATTGCCTTAGTCACGTTGATGGATAACTTGTGCTGGGAAACAGATGAGGGAATATGTTGTGCTGGACCTCTTAGCAGTATTTGATACCACCAGTCATGGTGTCCTTCTGAGCCATTGGGATGATAGGATTTCAATCAATCTTTATTGCTTTTGGCCAATGGCCATTGCAAAGACCAAAACGATAAAACAATACACATAAAATTTCCATAAAACCAATATACAATAAATTTAAACAATTGCATATGAAATATGTAACATAAATACATTGAGATTAATGGCTAAACACTTTTGACTTTATCTCCTAATGGACATAGATAAATATGTGACCTGGCGTGTAGACCTATTTGCCCTTGCTGCCAAAAAGACCAGGAAGAAATATATAGCAGAGATAGCTGTTCCTTGTAATGGGATATAGGATTTAGGGATACTGTTTTGCAGTGCTTCTGTCAACCCCATCCCCCTGGACATTCAGAAGGTAGTGCTGAGAAAGTGTTATTCAGCCTCTTGGCCATTAACCTGTGTTGTCCTACAGTTCTCAATACTGCCCCTATACTTTTTAACACCTGTATTAGATGCTGAGGAAGGTCATCTGGATTTTAGTGCTATGACTTTTTTACATCTGAGGCCAAAGAGGCTGTGGAAGTCTTGAACTGGATGCAATGAATAAACTCTGAGACAAAAAGGAAGGGGTGTTGGTCATTAGGAACGCTAACCTGAGCTTGGGGTCACAGCCTGTTCTGCATGGGATTGCACTTTATTTGGTCATTCAAACACAGCTTGGGGGTGCTCTTAGACCCAGTGCTGCTCTTGGAAGGCCAGGAGTGCTTTTGACCAGTTTCAAATGGTGTGCCAGCTGCACCCTTTCTTGGGGAAGATAGATTTGGCCAAAGCGCAGCAACCTTACTGTGGCCATAATGGACCTGTCTTGGCTTCTGTTTTGCTTTTGAGCTCAATTCAAGGTGCTGTGGTTGTGATTACAGAACCCTAAACAGTTTGGATTGAGGTAATCTGAAAGACCACCTCCTCCCATAGGAAGTTGCCAGACATTTGAGATCCATAAAAGATGCTATTGCATTTCCTACCACTTCACAAGGCTACGCTGGTGTGTTCCTACGACAGGACTTTCTCTTAGCTCCCTGTCATGGGAAGTTAGGCTGACTTCATCTCTTTTTGAGCCACCTTGAATTCCATTTTGGGAAAAAGACAGCATATAAATCCAGTAAATAAAGTAAATAACTAAAATCCAGTGGACCACTAAAACAGGATTATTCGGCATGCCTTGTAGTCCTTGCAACTACTCTGACTGGTTTAAATATTTCACTTTAAATTATTTTAAAGAGTATATTTAATTTGGTTTTTACAATTATCTTTTTATTGTAATCATTTTAATCCATTGTGTATCATGTCACGAACTTTGGGGGATTGCAGACGGGTGGCTCTGGTCCACCCTGGGAAGTGGCAGATTGGGGCCGTGGCAACCCCACGCTGCGGCTCCGATCCTCCCTTTTGCCGCCCCAAAAAGAGCGGCAAAATGCCACTCCTTTTAGGGGTGGCAAAAGGCCGCCCTAAGAGCTGGCACGCAGCTCTTCAGCACCCTATTTGGTGCAGCGTGTTTAAACGCTCTGCCAAAAAGGTGTCCTGGCACCATGTGCCATGCTTAACAGTGCGTGGCATCAGAACGGCATCAGCGTGGGGTTGGGGTGGCTGGCGTGCGGCTGGCGTGTGGCTGCCCTGTCCCAACTCTGCCTCCAGGTCTGAAGAGGCCCTTTGTCAGGCTGAGAAGCAGTAGCATCACTGGGAGGTGTGTGTGGGGGTGCAGACCGCACCAGGTGACACCCAGAAGGGGGGTGACACCCCAGAAGTGGAAGTGACACCAGGTTAGCTCCCCACCCCTCACAGGTGCTGTTTGGGGCCTTTTCAGGCTTCCTGGGCCTCGTGCAGAGGCTTTTTGGGGTCCACCTCCTGCTCCAGAAACCCTGCTGGAAGTCTGGGGCCAGAAGTCCCGCACCCAGAAGCCCCGCACCCGAACCAGGTGTCACCTTGTGTGGAAACGCCACTACTGAGAAGCAATATATAAATGCTTTAAAAAGAAGTAAATAAGTGAGTGGAGTCAGCATGGTGTAGTGGCTTTAATGTTGGACAAAGATGCTGGGAGACCAGAGTTCAAATCTTTGGTGAGCCATGGAAAACCACTGGGTGACCTGGGCAAGTCACACTCTCTCAGTCTTAGAGGAGGACAATGGCACACCCCATTTGAACAAATCTTGCAGAGAAAACTCCATGATAGGTTTGCCTTAGGGTTTCCACAAGTTTGAAACAACTTGAAGGCACATAACAACAAATAAGTAGGTAAATAAATGAATACATGCTCAGTTCCTGCCAGAATGGATGTACAGGCATTACTGACCCTACAGTTGCCAGAGATTGTGATATGGGTGTATAAGAGGCTGACATGCATGAAAGAGAGAATTCTAATCTTTGGGATTTTCCAGATTGATCTAAAGAAACTTGATATAGCTCCATGGGTTTTGCTGGTTGTTGTCTCCTCTGTATCCACTTGTTCCATTCTTTTGAGTGGCTGTTTATAGCAATTTCTTGGATCTATATTAAGGTTCTTCAAGGTTGTTGTTTTTTAAACTGTCACATGGTTTGGTGAGATGGTTCTGTGGTTGAAAGGCAAATTTTCTCCTCTGACTTTTTTTAAAAAAAGTTTAAAATTGTGATAACTGCCATTTCACTAATGCACAATAGCACTACAATGGGCCCTTTCTATATGTGAGGGATCCATTCTGGCCCCTCCGCATAAGGAAAAAAATGTGGGACCTTGAGTCCCATTTGTTTTGATGGCCGCGCACCCCATTCACTCTTCCGGGGCTCCCCATCCATGTGAGTTTTCATATGGTGAGCCCATGTATGGCACAGGCATGCTGTATAACTAAAAAAAATTTTTAAAGGAAGACATGAGAAGGAAACTTATTGTTCCCATATGTCTCAAAATTAAGAAGAAACACACTTGAGGGTGGGAATAAAATGCTGAAGCTGGTGCTAGGAATTGTTCGAAAATAGTCTAGAACAACAGAAATGTCATTTGAATATGGTTTTAAAAAACATGCAAGAACTATAACAATAAATACCATAATCTCCTGACTCATTTGCCCTGTCTAAAGGAAACCCTAAACACTGTTGTTCGATTGCTTGTATTATCCCTATAATCTCTGTAGATTACCTAATTCCTTTTAAAAGACGTTAAAACTAGTAGTCACCATGGCATATTGTGTCAGTGATTGCCCACTTGGTGGCTAATAGCAATTTGAGGGCAATGTATACCAAACTGCATGGGGTTGAGGGTTAAAACCCTATCCCTAGTTGTTGTTGGTATCCCTTGAGTCAACTTCAGTTTATGGCAACCATATGGATGAGACATCTCCAAGATTCATTGTCCTTGACTGCCCTGTGACCTCCCTGATCGAGTCTAACCATCTGGCATGCAGTCTTCCTCTCTTTCAGTTGCCCGCTACCTTTCTTACCATTACTGTCTTTTCTAATGAATCATGCCTTCTCATGATGTAGCCAAAGTACAACAGCCTCAGTTTTGTCATCTTGGCTTTCAGGGAGAATTCTGGCTTGATCTGTTCTAGGATCCATTTGTTTGTCTTCTTGGTCATTTTCTTGGCTGTCCTAGTACTGTAGTCCTAATTAATTTTGAAAGTGCCCCTTTTCCTGTCAAATGCTTGTCAATCTAAGAAGGACGTTGCGAGATTCAGTCATGGATTTCCCCTATATTGTGTTTATTTTGACCCTAACCTAAAACAAAACTGAGAGAATTTGATATCATGACTCATTCAATAACAAAAAAGTAATGTGAATGGAAACTAAAATCTGTCCAACAACCTGTATAATTATGGCCGCAGTTTAAACCTGTTATCTCACATCAGAAGTAATAATTAAATCCAGCCTTGGCAGCATACAATATAAAATCAGATATTGTTCAGAACAATGAACAAAAACAGCAAGGGCTTTTATGATGGAATAAGCCAGTCCTTTGTGTCACATGAAAATTCTTCCTGTAGACTCACCTATTTATTTTTTTTAAATAGCAATGCTTCAATGGGCTCTCAGCATTTAGCAAAATGGTGACATTAACTAAAATGGGATGGGGTGGGTGTGCCCACGTCAGCATACCTGTTCCAGAAGGTGGTAAAGCAGCCCTGTTCATTTTGGTACCTCAGAAGGCAGCTGCCTATAGTCCAATCCATCAGACTAGGGAGACCTGTGGAAATTTTAGCTTAGAAGAGGGAAAATGTCGGCCTTCTAGTTGTTTTGGACATCAACTATAATAATTCCTGACTGTTGACTATGTGGTCTGGGGATCATGCAAGTTGATATCTAAAATACCTGGAGAGCCAAAGGTCCCATAATGGCACCATAGCTTATGTATCAGAGATCTTGAACCATTGTTTCTAATTAAAACAAATATTGTCTACCATCCTGCTAATGGTATATACAGTTGAAACTCTGTCGTATTCCCTCATATGTGTCTTAATGGTCATTGCAGAGGCTGGTATTGTCTTTGACATTCTGCAATGACCAAAGCCACTCCCAGACTCACCATTCACCTCCTGCAGCCCCCCAAAATCATTCTGTGGCTGGCGGCAAGTAGGGGGTTAGAATTCAAGAAGTATGTAGCAATGTCTGTGTAGACAGATATAGAATGATTTCACCATCTGCTGAGATATCCAGAGGACCCTGACACATCTCAGTTCATTACATTTCAATTAATTAATTAATTAATTAATTTCTATGCTGCCTTTCTCCCAGAAAAGGATCCAAGGCGGCTCACATATAAAACCATTTAAAAGATTTTATGATGTAATCATCCTGTGTCTGGCTATGGGGACACAACCAATCTCTTCCCATGCTCTCCATCAGCCAAGGTTGGGGGCTGCAAGTAGCTGTATGTTGAATCTGGGGGTGCAGAATGGCCAGCTGTAGTTTCATATGCAGAACTATTATGCTACTTGCTACACTGTGCCATACACGACCTCCCCCCATAGTCTCACCCAGCTGAAGTGTGAGTTACTACTACAAGCAGGGCTGAGAGGGGCAGGGACAAAATCATCAGGACCTAGATATCCAGATAGTCAAAGCCTCTGGGGGCATGAACCATTTAAAAATGCATTACAAAATAAATGTTGGTGTCTCAACAGGCCAGAGAGAAGCTGTAATGTCCTAAACTGAGGGATGGGGTCCCCATCATGCATCTCATCCCAGGACTATGCCAGTTCTTAGTGGCTCAGAGTGTGCAAGCTGCTTTTCACATGACTCTTACTGGCATATGCAACTGTTGCTGCAGGTCTTATTGACCTTGCTATTGTGTCACAAAGTGTAAGGATACAGTGTTCTTTCAGTTGCCTTGCTACACAATTCTACAATTGTGCCTTTCTTTAGCAGCAACCATGCATATTGTGCTATTTAAAATATTCCCCCTCTGAGTAAATAAGACAGTGTGAACAGCTTTCAGATGTTTGTTCACCCCAGTGCACACTGTAAGCAGTCCAACAAAAGTTGCCACCCTAGAGTGCTTACATTTTTGCATTTTATGTTTTGTATGGTCACTGAACAAGAATAGAATGTCTGTTGAAGACTATTTCCCCCCCACACACACACATTTTTGGTTGCCTTATAACAGCATTGCCCTGCTGTGGATTTGAAAATTTTCTTACTACCAGACATAGCTACTTTTGCTTTTATTTCTTTCAGAACTGGTACTTCTATTACCTCTATTTAAGTATTTGAAGCAGAGGTTTTATATTATACTGTGGAGATTTTATATTCAACAAAAATTTTAATTGCAGGATTTCCTGGACCAAAGCCTGAGAGAGTTTTTACTGCATGTATGGAAAAATTCCACTGTGTAGCATCTCTTGCAACTCCTGTGTTTTGATGGAGTATGCTGGGCCTGGTGAAATGTTACTTTCTATGCAAATATTTATGGTAGTTGCCAGTGCTGTTCCTCAGCTTGTCAATATTCTGTCACACACTAATAATAAGCATTCATGATAAGGTCTTCTCAACAGTGGCATCTTGACTCTAGAATATGTTCCCCATGGAGGCTTGTATGTGCATGTACCTTCAAGCCACCTGTCGACTTAGAGTGATCCCATGCATTTCATAAGGTTTTATTAGATAAGGAATACTCAGAGGTAGTTTTGCCAGTTCATTCCTCTGAAATATAGCTTAGGATCAGACCTTGGTTGACTGTCTCCCATCCAAGTAATGACCAGACTTGACCCTGCTTAGGCTCCAAGACCAGATGGGATCTGGTGCCTTCAGGGTATTTTAATATAGCATTTATACTAAAAATATATATTAAAAATGGAAGAATCCTTTAAACTGTTCATCTGGCACTGAAAAAACATCAGTTTCAGTGCCAGACAAGCCTAAAGGCACCAGATACTGTCTGATCTTGGAAGCTAAGTAGCATCAGCTTTGGTTAGTATTTGGATGGAAGTCTGCAACGGAGGACCAATATACACCTTGAGCCCCCAGTTGTGAGCCCAAGAGGTGGTGCCTGGTGATGTCATGGAGATAGGTCTTGGTAATACATTAAACATGATACAGTCACCCCTCTGTTCTCACAGGGGATCCATTATGGACCCCACCCCCCATAAAAACAAAATCATGGATATTCAAGCTTGAATGAAGGCACATGCCCATGAGTGTGCTCTAATGTGGGCCATGGACACATGCTCCATTTTGTTCCTGTCCATTCACTGCCCGCAAATGGGCAAGGGACGCAGACTTGAAGTTCAGAAAAATGGAAAGGCAATTGTACATTAAGTACCAACCACAGCTCCCTAGAATCATAGAATCATAGAGTTAGAAGAGACCACAAGGGCCATCCAGTCCAACCCTCTGCCATGCAGGAAATCACAATCAAAGCATCCCCAACAGATGGTCATCCAGCCTCTGTTTAAAGACCTCCAAGGAAGGAGACTTCACCACACTCTGAGGGAGTGTGTTCCACTCTTGAACAGCTCTTTTCCTGCAGCTTATCATTCAAGTTTTTTTTAAAAAGTATGAAAATGGAAACACACACACACAAACATTTCAAGGCAGTTTCCTCACCTGAGATTTCTCCTTCTCATTCTAAGAAGTGGAGACCCCAGGCCATGACATTTGGGGATTCTGCTGAAAAGCTCCACAAACCCACTCCTTCCTTATCCTTTGATCTTTCATGAACAGATATAAGGAGACACAATGCCTTGAATCAATAATCGGTGGGGTCCCCCTAGAAGAACAAGATGTCCTCAGTGGGACTGCTCCCCAGGTTGGCCCCTGTGCCTTTTGCTCCTGTCACCATAGCCACTTTCATTGCTTTCTTCCTTGAGGACCAATCCATAAAACTACCCAGAGAGAGGGAGATAACAAGGTGCATAGAAGATGTTCCTCTCTCTTGTTCCTGTTGCTGCTGGCTTGATTGGAAGGAAAAAGTCAACAAATAACAGCATGAAGGATGAGCATGGCCAGGCAGCTCATGTATCAAAAGGGCCCTCTGTTGAAGTGTGGACCTTGACAAGTGCCCAATGATGCTGGCTAGTGATACACTGATCCTGCACTGAGTGATGAAGGCTCCACCCTGAGGAAGGACTATCCCCCAAAACTATTTGTGTCTAAGAAAGAAGGAACTAAAATGGCAAGGGCCAAGAGTGCTTAGTGGTAGTTAGTAAAACCCAGCCAAGGTTGGTCTCAGGACATACAGAGAGGGTTGAGAACATTCATCATAAAGGAGAAGAGTATGTATGGGGAATGGATTGACAGGTTATCAGGAAGCAAGCTGATTATTGTATCTGGGCCATTCTGGATGTGATTTGTGGAGCTATTTGTTTCTTTAACTGATTGGGGAAGGTGGGACCTTATAAGGGCAAAAGGTAGGGTACAAGTAAAGATTGATGATGGTGATGTTGTTGATCCTGATGCTGAGAGTAGTAAATATATGCCTAACCAGAAATCAAACCTAAAGACTTTCTTCCCATTCTAATATCAAACTGTTCTCCACAAGAGTAACTTCAACAACTGTGCCTGACTCACTTCCCTCAGGGCGAAAACTAGTGATGCCATGAGGACTCATACTGGCAAAGAAAGTCGCCATAAAATTAGACTAAAACACACCACAGCTGTGGCATTGAGCATTGCAATGCAAACATGCTTTTTGTGGCCTTTGTATTTGCAATTAATTTCATTAGCTTCAGAAGTCAAAATATTCAAGAACATCTGTCACAGTTGCCCAGCCAAGAAAAAAAAAAACACAACAGGAAATAAGCCTTTAAACATGTCATGTACTGTGAAACTTTTGCCCCCAGATGTTTTGGACTACACTACCACATACCATTTCCATTGTCACACTAAGATGAACTGACTTGGACTGTAGTCTAAAACATATGACTGGCCAAAGGTTTCCCATTCTAGTATGTATACCAGAGTCCCATTGCCACTTTAAGTGCTATAGCTCTGTCCTATGGCATCTTGGGATTTGCAGTTTGGGGAATGATACTTAGAATTTCCTGTGAGTCAGCTCCAATGCTCCACAAAATTGCAAATCCATAGGACTGAGTCATGGTAGTTACATGGTATCAAAGTGTTATAACTGTCCAGTGTGAAGGAGACACATAATCCAAAATTATGAAAGTGTAGAATGTGGATATTGGCTTCAGAAGCACGCAATTATATGCCTTAGTGGATTTTGATGTCAGTGAAAGTGTCTCTTTAAAAGATATAACCAGCCAAGGTGATTTTAGAAATGTAAGAGATATGCAGCAAAAGTCCTGATAATCCTTATCTGTTATTTTGTCACTTCATGTTTTATAAATAATATTGCAACTGATTTTGAATTCTGCACTTGTGCAAACAAATACACTGGTCAACACTACTTAATGTTTGTGAGTGTGGCTGCTGATGATGGATTGTTTACCTGCTATTCTGCTTCTATAATTCCCAGTTCAAAGAAAGAAAGAAAATCATGGACAAAATCTCCAGTCTGGCCTGAAGTTCACTGTGTGGCCAAGCACTCTCTATATAATCTACCTTGCAGGACCGTTCTGAAATTTTAAAATTTAAATGGAGGTATGGGTACAGAAATGTGTACACCATCATGAGCTTCTTTGTAAAAAAAAGAAAAAAAGAAAAAAGCAGAATATAATCAAAATATAAGCGAAGTGGAAAGAGTTGGCATGACTATATTATTTGTCATTAATTTCAGAGTAATTAATGATTCTAAGATTTTTACTCTAAGCATGACTAATTTAGATTCTTATCATATACATTTTTTCACATTCATCATGTAAAAACCAATGAAGTATGTTGACAGAAATGACCCCGCTGAAAGTCATAGTTAGAGTCATATCTTAAAAGGAGAGTCAGAAGAACACAAGGAACAAGGAGATTACAAGACAATATAATTCACCCAGTGGCATGGCAAAATCAAGGGATGGAAATCTGTTTGCCTTATGGACCATCCTCCCCAAATAACTTCCATCCTGATAGCAGGGTAACTGGGCATTCATCATACCCAGTGAAAGAAAGTGCTGCAGTGTCTTGTGATGGTTGCACTCACATGTGCACTGTTTAAAAATTTCCCAAGTGTGATTGGCAGTGAGCTGAATTACTGAGATGCTATCTTTAAGAAGGCATAGCCAACAAAAGCACCTGAAAGTTTAGAGGCAGGTAATGTCCAACTGCTAGTGTAATTTACATCAGAATGTGCTCTTGTTCTGGCACCAGCTAAACTATCTCATTGTCATGCAGTAGACAATGTGCTAGAAAACTCTGCCTTTTGGTTGCATGCTTGGGGAATACACTGGGGGAACATTCTGTTCTGCTAAGCTAATGTAGGATTGCAGCCATGCTGTCCTGCACACTGTAGCCTGTTGCCCTCAGCTGTGGTGGAGAACGCTATCCCATTAGGTATCAGCTGCAGGGCCAACTGGTTTCTGTGCATGAAAGGAGAGGGTATCATCTTGCTGCTGAATATAAAGAAAACAAAAATAATGAGCATGGAAGAAGTACATAAATTCAACCTAGACAATGTTGAAATCAAAGTAGTTAAAGATTTCTCATATCTTGGTTCAAAAATTGAACAGAACAGAGACTGCAGTCAAGAGATAAGAAGACTAGGGGGTTATACAAGGTGGCATAAAGAGCCGGCTTGGGGGCAGAATGGGGGCATGGCAACTGCATGCCAGCCGCCTCAACTCTGCCCTCATGCTGGCATGACACCGCCCATGCAATCACACAGTGCGGTGTCACGCCAAGTCTTCAGCACAGCATTTACACGCACTGCACCAAAGAAGCAGAGAAAAGCTGCTGCTGCTGCTGCTGCTGCTGCTGCTGCTGCTGCTGCTACTACAGCAGCAGCAGCTATAACACCTTTTCTGTGGCACAAAAAAGAGCCATTTTTGTAACTTCTTTTTGCGCTGCGGAAAGGCCAGATCGGGGCCTCAGCATGCAGTTGCCACAGCCCTGATCCCAGCAAGGAGAGGGGCAGTGTCCTGCCACCCCTTAGGGGCAGTCTGTACAGCCCCTAAGAAAGGGAAGGGCAGCTGTGAAAGAGCTAGAAAAGATCCTAAAGAGTAAAGATATACAACTAAGCACTGAAGTTAGAATCATCCAAGCTATGGTATTCCCCATCTCCATGAATGGCTGTGAGAGCTGGACTGTGAAGAAAGCGGGTAAAAGAAAATCAGCTCATTAGAGTTGTGGCATTGGAGAAGAGTGCTGAGGATACCAAGGACAGCCAAAAAGACAAACAAATGGGTGCTTGAACAGATCAAGCCTGAAATACACCAGAAGCCAAGATGAGCAAATTGAGGCTATCATACTTTGGTCACATCATGAGAAGGCATGACTCATTAGAAAAGACAATAATGCGAGGAAAGATTGAGGGTGGTAGAAAGAGAGGAAAACTGCACACCAGATAGCTTGACTAAATTAGGGAGGCCATGGGTATGAGTCTGCAAAACTTAATCAGAGCAGGGAGTCTAGGAGATGTCTCATCAACAGGGTTGCCATGAGTCATTGTTGTCTTCAGGGCAGTTAACAACAACAACAACAACAACAACAACAACAACAACAACAACTTGCCCATTATCAATCAGCAGAATGTCTTGGGTTCACCCTGAACAGCATCCATTCACTCAATCAAAAATGTACGGTATTTAACATTTCTGGGAGTTTTGTCAACTGAGCAGAAAACAAAAACAAATTACTACCCCACCCCACCCAAATGGATCATATGCATGTTTACTTAGAGATCCTATGCATATTTACTAAACTATAAGCCCTGTCCTTTATTCATACTCACTTGCAAGTTAGTATGCAGAGGCTGCAGCCAGATTTTACTATGTGTATTTTCAGAGTCCACATCATCAGTTTAACTAGATTACTTCCATTAAAGTACCTCCCTTGTTGGCAGAATGGAGAAATTTATTTGGTTTGCACTGTGATTTTAAACTAATTTTTCACTTTCAAAACAATATGCTATTTGAAGCTTAATTAGCCTTTAAAACCCATAATTCTGCAATAAAAACATGTACAAGAATAAGCTTATTGCCAAAAAGTACAGGGAAAATGTTTGTGAAAAGATCATTAATGGAGTATTACATCAGGAAAACAGGTTGGATAAATGTTTCTGTTGGGAAAAATTACGGGAAATGCACACAAATTGTCCAAAGTTAAGGATGAATCATAGTTAAGATTAGAAAAATGAGAAATGGGGAGAAAACAAAATTGGTAGATTAATCCATTCCTACAGACTCTTCACAATCAGTTTTAATTCTCTGATACTAACTCTTCTCTTGAATTGTCTTAAAAGTCATGCCATTCTCAAAAGACTTGCCCTTGATAAACAGAGAACAGTCCTGGCCAGTTAAGCCACATTTTCCAACTAGGATTGATCAAGTAGCTGCTTCCTGTTTATCAAAGAGCACAGTGAAGGTATACAATACAAATTGATCAAGAGCAGATCCATGTTTGTCAGTGAGCAAGTAAAATGGCTCCTGCCTTGGGGCAAGGGAATACACTAGAATATCTTGAAGTCTTTTCTTGCTGTACAGTTCTATGGCCTTTGACTGGGTGAGGTGTGACAGTACTCTTGCTTCCTGCCACAATACAACAGAATTCATGAGCTGGCATGTTTGGAAAGCACATGTGCACCTACTGGAGGATTATTACATTTGCATAATATGAGCAGCTTTTAACCCAGGTGACTCTTCTTCCTCTGTTAAATGCTCCCATGTGCAACCTCCACATCTGCCAAAATCCTGAACAGCAACGAGTGGGTCAGGTGAGTAAGAAGTCAAGAAACACTAATCACATTTCTTTCCCTCATTTGTATAGCTAGCATTCTCAGAGGTGCAACCTGAGGCCATAGATTGACAGATTAATGTATTGTGGGCTCTGACAATCTGGAGGAAGATCATTCTTTTTAAGAAATGATGACTGAAAATACACACACACACACCATGAAAATAATAATAATAATAATAATAATAATAATAATAATAATAATAATAATATAGGTCAAATAATAGTGGGCAGGTGTTGGACCTAAGGCCTAAATCCATTTGGTAGTTCCAAATAGAATAGACACATTGAATCAATGGAGTGTACAGAGCTGTTGATTTACTATGAATTAGTGGGTATTCTTTAGCTAGGATTAGTAACTGGATTTAGTCTTAAGTGATTTGCTGACCCATGTCTACTTCTGAATTTTAGAGAAATCCCTATTTAGCAGCACATAGGTAAATTCTTGCCTTTTAGTTTTTCTTCCTTAAATGGATGGATGGGTGTGTAAAAAATGCAATCTGGGGGCTTCATCATATCAACTATATAAAGCCCCTTAAATCTGTCATGGAGAAGACACAAATTAAAATTAAACTTCATTAAAGGAAGCAGACATATCAACCATTCTGCAGAGGTTGCTGTATACAGCAACATGAGACCACAGAATCATGAAGAAAGATTACTGACCTACATACTGCTACTGTATTATTCTCATTGCAATCTGTAATTAAAGTTGTGTCACTGTTTCCATATAAAAAGCATTCCTACTACAGCAATGTAGGAAGATTCTGGACTAGCTGGTGGTAACACAAGGTAGTGTTGATGGGTGGACTTCTGAAGGGTTGGGCTTGGGACATTGGTATCCACCTAGTGTCAATATCAGCAGTAAAACTAAAGCAAATGAGATGTAACCTTGGGTCTCAGCATCATCTGGCCACATTACAAAGAGAAATAAGATTATGCAGATCCCTTCCTTCCCTCTTAAAACAAGAGGGAGATGGGAAGATGCTCCCATCTATTCTGAGATAAACCAAGAAAGGCTGGACATGCATGTATTATTATATACATAAATATATATGTTAGAAGATGTAATGGAAGATGTAATGTAACAATGGTCTCTTCATATTCGCTGGGGTTAAGGGTGAAGGATCCCTGTGAATGTGGAAAACTGAAAATAAAAGAACATTATTCTTTTTACCTAAAAGAACACCTCTCTAGGGGGGGATGCAGACGAGGGCGTCCAAGACGCCCTGGTCTGCAGCGCCGCGGGGCCAAGGCAGCCTCACCGCGGCGCCTCCCCGGTGAATCTAAAAGGAGTGCCAAATTGGTGCTCCTTTTAGATTTCAGAGAAAGTGCGCCCCAAAAGCGGCGGGCGCACTTTCTCTGACTCAAACGCCGTGGTGCGTGTGGTCGCCGCGGCGTGAGGTCAACCTGGAAGCGCCGTCCGTCTGGATGGCCGGCGCTTCCAGGGGCGACCTCAGGAAGAAGAAGGGGTGCCGCTCGTGCAGCTGCCCCTCCTCTTCCTGGCCTCGGAGACGGCTCTATTAGCCGTCTGCCGAGGCCCTAGGAATCTCCAAGTCCTCCAGTGGAGCTCTGTGGTCCACATGTGCCAGAGGTTGTTCATAGAATCATGCTAGAAGACCTGCAAATGCATAGAGAAGTGATTTCTCTAGGAACTTCTAGGTTCTCCAGCACAACTCTATGGTCAACTTCTGGCAGAGTTGCGCTAGAAGACATAGAGATTCCTAGAGAGAACATATTAATCAAAAGTGCAAATAATCAAATCTGCAAAAGTCAAAGCTGCAAATGTGGAGCACCAACTGTATAACGTGTTAATAAAAACATATATTTTAAAAATGAGATGGGAGCTAAGCAACCACTCTTCTTTTTTTATCCTTGGTTAGGAAAGAAAAAGGCAAACCTCTTCCATCTCCACTACTCATATTCCTAAAAATCAGGATTACAGCTGTGATGGTCTCCATAGATTAGGGTGAGTAATTATACTGAAATGACTTTGGGGGTTACTGATAAAATGATAATTTACTAGGAAATTCCCACAGATCATGTATAATTTTAATTTAATGCTAATGCTTAAAAAGAGCAACTTCCCTGCTGGCCTTTTGCCAGCAAGTAAAAACGTTTTTATGCAAGCAGGCATTTGGTATATAATGCATAGCAGGGTGGTTTTTATGGAGCAGGTTGGTTTTTAGTTATGTCTTTGCCTTTTGTATATTTCTATGTGATTTTATATTGTGTGCAGATGTTTTTAATTGTTTTGAATTTTACTGAGATTTTAAATGTTTTGTCTGTGAGCTGTCCCTCTAGGGAGAAAGGCAACATATAAATGAAATAAATAAATAAATAAATAAGAAAGCAATATTGAGAGGTGTAGCTATGATGGAGGGAGTAATATGAGGGCATTGTTCCTCCCAAATAAGAATTCCCAATGGAACTTTTCTTCCATCCCCAAATGTGTAGCATTCGAAGTAACTTAACACTTAAATTGGATTTAGGCAAATTGAGTGTAGTTGAATTTACCAAGCTTCCCAAGGCCTGTTATTATAGTACTTTGCTTAAGAATAAGACCCCAAAGAATGTATGCCAGCTTTGTTAAGGTTGTGCAATTCCACTCATATCAATAGTGTAGAAGCAAGCACCCATTTTACATTTGAGTAATAACAATTCTGGGTCATAGTTCTACCCACAACTTGTAAATCATAGGCCATTGCCACAATGAAGATTAAGTCATCGTACAAAAAAAGATTTGTATCTCAAGATTCATGGTTGCTGATCAATATGGTGAGTATGGTATGACAAATGCAAAATTTTGTTTGGGATAAGGAACTGGGCTCTCAGGGTAGAAGAGACTTTTTAAACTAGAAATTTGGGCTTCTGAAAACACAGATGTCAAAGGACATGAAAACAAATTTAGATGAAACCATAATTTAAAAATTGATAAAGGAAACACTCTATTGCTCCTAAGAATGTTGTTTGTCTTTGAAAATCTATTAGTAATCAAAATGAAAATTCATACACATAACACCATAATAGAAGACTAACCACTACAAGTATGTTTTAAAACACACATTTTAAATTTCTGATATGGAAGTACTGGAAATACAATTCATCTCTTTTAGTGTATTATGGCTAGAGATTCTTTTATAGTTGCTTGGTTCACAATAAAACAGCCCTTAACATTCAAGGTGGGTTGCGTTTGTACAAGCAGCAGTAAAGTCAATACTGAGGTAATAGAAAAGACTGTAATCAAAGGGGTCCTTTCTATGAGTTTCACCTTGAAATAACAAAGTATGTAAACACTGTCATAGACAGCTCCTGTGAGGGGCCCTTTACATTGCAGACCAAAAGAAAAGAGAAGGCAAGCTGGCTAAAGCACAGATAGATTCCCAAACTCAAAAACCATCAGAAGTTCAGTTTTGATGGAGTATTACTACTGTAATACACAGCCTTTATGATCATGAACACCTCAGTGGCAACAACTTCACAGCATAAAATAAGGCTAGAGAACCTTTGGCTACAGTGCCCATAATTTCTTGCCACCAGCCATTCTGGTGGAGACTTCTGGGAGCTGAAGTCTAAAGCACTGGGAGAAGCAATGTTCCTCATTCCTGGCCTATAACCTCCCACCTGGCTCAGGATAAGCCTAATCTTCCTTCACTGCTTTTGCTCATTGGTGCCAATTTTATAAACTGTGCCATTCTTTGTAACGGTTTTCAGCTTCGATCTTAAAGAGTTCTTTCATTTCATTCTGTAAATCTTGTTACAAAAATCTATGCTTTAGCATGGTTAGCTTAACTGTTTTATTCACTAATTGTCTCCATTATTTATGGCTTTCTATGGCCTTCACAAGGTGTACAAAGGTGTGGAGTTAACTAATGAATTTGTCCACATCGTGACTTGCCAAAAATTTAGCAAGGCCCTGGCTATGAGGATACATGATAGCTCAGGGAGTCAACATGGAAAAGATGGTTCACCCCTCATTTTTTCTCCTAGGGCTTCTTGAGTTCAACCACTGACATCCTTTTAACCTTGCCCACAGTAGGATAACAGTAAAATAAGAAAAGAGATAGGCGATATTTCTGTGCACTTGCATGATGTGCAAAAATGTAAACAGGTAAAACATTTCCTGACCAAAAGGGGTGAGACAAGCTTGACCGGGAAAATTCGTTGTGCATTGACATATTAGACCAGGGCCAAGAAGAACTTTATTATCTCAACACATGGCCTTGCAATCTCACCATGTGGTTTCATGTCTGTTGCCTTGAGCCTTGCTGCTGTTATCATTGCTGCATCCTCCATCTTGGGAATTGCTCCTGGCTCCTAACACCATCATATCAAAAGCCAAGAGCTTCCCTTGAGTGCTTCCCTGAGAATGGATGGCATGATACAGATCTCACGACAAACACATAGATAAATGAAATGGGAGCTCAGATCAAAGACAGTTTCTGAAGTAACTTCCTTCTTAAACAGCTGGTGTCCCACAAATTCAGCAAGCAGGAAGTCAAAGATGTGTTTGATAAATTTGAGACATTCTTTGTCTCTCATACATAGAACTCAGCTGGGTCCGAAAAGCTGAACAGCAGACAATGTTTGCTGATTAAAAACAGGACTTATCATGCAGGTTTAGTGACTGGTATATAGGAGGTACAAGAGATGAGAATGTATCTTCTGTATACCAGAAATATAATTCCTTGAGACCAAATGCTTAGTGAAGGTTATTTACACAACCAACAAAAATAAAGTGCTGTTTATTTTTGCTGCGACTCAGAATATTCCTGAGGGATGGATATAACTTATGGATGATAATGATACTATGAACAATTGTATTGCATTTTAAATGTTTTAAATACTTCATATTCACTCTTAAACTTTAATTTTGCATAACCTTAAAGTTTTATTTTGCATAATCTTTCACAAACTGTACCACCATTCATTATATACATGAAATGATCCATGGGCCTGATGAAGTGGGCTACAGTTTGGAATTCCACAAAAATGTTAGCCACATAAAATGTGTTCGTCTTTAATTACGGATGTAATTCTTCACTATGTTCCTCCTCAAAGAAATACGAAAAGTAATTGTAGGGCCTGTATAGACTGGCCACAAGGGCTGGCCAGGGGGTGGAGTTGGGGTGGGGCAACCGCATGCTGGCCGCCCCGACTCTGCCCTGACACCACCGTCACACTGTGCACCTCACCGCATGGCGTGTGGCATCAGGGTGCTCCCAAAAGGGCACAGCAGTAAGGGTAGTTTTTTGCTGCTCCAAAAAGGACCGGCATTTGCCAGCTCTTTTGGAGTGGTAAAGAGCCGGATCAGGGCCGCGGTGTGTGGTTGCTGTGACTCTGATCCAGTGCTCCCAGGGGCGGCAGGGAGCCACCCCTTAGGGGCCATCTGTACGGCCCTGTAGACATTTTCCTTCCTATTTATAATGTGGGACTTATTCTGTGCAGAATTCACATATGGGTGATTTCTGCAGAAAGCAGCATTTTACTGCACAGGAAACAGCATTTTATGCTGTTTTCTGCATAAAACAACCACTGCGAATTTTGCACAGAATAAGTCCTGAATTGTGAAGATTCTCATCAGCCCTGGATACTTCTCATCAGGCTTTCTCAACACTGGGAAAACACATTTTTCAACAGTTTTTTTCAATTTTTAAAAAATAATCTTTCCATCATTACTCTTAAAGGTGCCACAAAATTCATTTTTGGTTTGCTGGAACAGACTAATATGGTTAATCCCTCAGAAATGTTCACTCTCAGAGGTTATTACAATTCTGTGACATAAAGCTGTAATGTCTCAACACTGAAGATGAAAAGGAAGAAGCACAGTCAAGCCAAAAGTTGTTTATGTATATAATCAACCAGTAAGTTCATGGTTAAGGTGGTCTTTGGCCAGCTATTTCTTGGACAACTAATTTCAACTGCTATCATACACCAGCTTGTACAGACATAGTATAGGCCAGCCTTCCCTAATCTGACGTCTTCCAGATAGTTCTACCTATAACTCCTAGCAACCCCAGTCAGCATGGCTATGAATTGGGAATTATGGGAAGTCCATTGTAAAACTTCTAGAGATTGTGGATGGGTTGTATAGACAGAGGGCAGGGTGCAGTGATGTCTTGAAAAGGTCTGTTGAGTCATAAACCTGAGATACCTTCCTGGAAAGAATTTTAGACATGTGGAAATGATTAAGCATAGATGCCAATAGCATTCAATAAATGTTGTCAGTAGGTAAATTTGAATGTATTCCAATTTTTTGGGAAACTATTTTTTTTTCCTTTTTAGACTTACTTCCATTGGCTATCTGCAATTATGTGCATACCAAAGCAGCTAAAATACTATTGTTGCATGTGAGAACTCAGGTGAGAACTGGGGCAATAATTCTCTGTCATGGTCTATATTGTGCAATCTTACATATACTTAGCTATGAAGCAGAGCTGCTAAGGAACCCTGTTAGTGAATTGCATTGTGAATTGTTAGTGAATTGGTCCCATTGTGCATTGATCCTGTGGTGCATTGGTCCCAGTATGCAATTGTCATTTTGCTGCTTCCCTACATGCTAAAATAGCAACCCCTTGCTGAATATGGATGCTGCAAAATTGTTCAATTCTATTTGTATGCAACCTAATTTATATGAAAGCATTGTTATGACACTATGAGCACAGGCATGGCTGTAGAAAGGAAAGGGTACTTTGTGCATCACAACAAGTAGACTACTGTGCTATTATTTTAAAATGCAATACAGTTGGCCTTCCAGATCTAGATTGAGCCACCCCCAGTTTGAAAATATTTTTTAAAAACCAAAAACCAAACCTTGATTTTGTCATTTTATGTAAGAGATATCATTTTACTACATATGTAATGGGACTTGACCATTCACAGATTTTGGAATCCATGTGGGATCCTGGAACCAAATCCCAGTGGATACCAAGGGCCCACTTGTACAAGAATGACAAGAATGTATTTGTTTCTCAGCTAGACCAGTGGTTCACAACAAGGGAGGTTCCAGATCTTGTTTGACCAACTTCCAGAATCTGTCACCATAGTAGCTAGGCCTTTAGGAGCCGATAGCTCAAAAACATCTGGACTCCACCAGTTATAACCACTGATTTAGATTATACATTCAACACTTATTTGGAAGAGGTGTTCCTTCAAGTGGTGAAAGACATCCATTTGTCATTGAAAGATAAGCACAGCCTTAATTTGGAAGTATGATTGCTGATGCATACGTCTCTGAAGAAATCCTGTTCTTAGAAGAAAAACTGGTTTATCACAGGAAACATAGATTTCTGTTAATGTCTAGTCTGACCCTAAATTGTTGTGGGGGATTCAGGCAAAGGAATGTGTAGGTTTTTTTAGGTTGTTTAGTGTTTTTATGAGCACACAAAGAAAGTTGTCTTCTTGCAATGGGGTTATCCTTTTCCCTAACAAGGTTCCTAACCTCAAAAAGAATAGGAAGTTGTGCTGCCATTGTTGGTCAGTGGTTAACACTCATATAGCACTAGGAATAAAATATTTATTGTATTTTAATTTTTCAGCCTCAAATATTCTTAGACATAAAAAAGAACAGCATGCCCAGCTTTTTAAAGCAGCATGAACAATTTTTATTATTTTCCACTCTAGAAAAGCAGTTACACTGTAGTTTCAAGATGCTGTGTTAAATGGAACATAGAATTACAGACAAGACACGTATGTCCTTAAATTCAGGAATATTTTTATTTGCAAAAATAAAGATGTCTCTCCTTCTGGACTTTGTGTCTCTTTCCAAATGGAATGTCCAGCAATGTTACACCTGAGAAACAATACAGACTTCTGCAACATCAAAATGAAACATGTACTCAAACATACAATAAATTATTTCAAATAAAAATTGTGGTCAAGATTCTTTGAATTACAATGTTCACATAGTAACTGTTGCAACACTTCCTCACACCTCCATCGGCCCAACCTACCATGTTTTTTTGCTCTAGCATCAGCATCCTCATCAAATCACTTCTATGCATAAGGTCCAACTTTTGTACTCTTTACACATTTTATGTACAGAAGAATATTCCAGAGTCCCTTCTTCTACCAACAGTGAAAGAGATCATATGTATTTAGCCTCTGCTCAGTTTCTATAAAGACAGCTAGTCTCTCTACTAATATCAGGCCAAGTCCCAGCAACAATTTTCATTGAGAACTGGGACCTGCACCAAGTGTTTTCAGCTGTTTACATAGTTCTACTCCCTTTACACGTGTTGGTCTCAAGAATATGTTTTACACCACATATATTGTTGAGTGTTGCCAGGGTGAATCATTTTTATAATTACCTGTAAGTTCAGGAAATGATTAGATTATATGAAGTTTCTCTATACTTTCAGCAGGTACAAACAGTTAAGAGTGTGTGTGAGTGTGGTATCAACAACCCAAGCAGCAATTTCAGGTTTTGCAGCCAAGGGAAGAAAACTTTTGCCCCTCTAGATTTCTGGACTACAAATCCCACAATTTCTTACCTTTGGTCACTCTGGACAGGGCTGATGGGAGTTCTGAGCAAAATCAAATCAAATTAAATCTGGTGGCTACAGCAGATTAGGACTATTCATGCTATACCTGTCTCATGTAACAACCTCCTGAAATAGCCTATCTGCAATGCTTTACCTATGTTGCCACCACATTGTGCAGCATGATTCACTTATTAGTTATTTGGGTTGATGTAAAGGATTTTTACACTAGCACCTCATGTCTCTGCTGGGTTGTGTGGAGATGTTACATGTCATGTAGCAAGCAGCTGTATGCACCCTTTTTTTGATTCACCCACACCTGAATATATTGTATCAGTGAATCTATACTACACTTGAAATGTGTAGTCATTCTCATTCACTCCTAGAAGAGGGAAGGGTGGTGAAGTGGAATCTAGAATTAAAACACAACACACATACATTAACATCACTTATGGGCTGCAAGCTTTTCCCTCAGCTTTACCTACAGAATATTTTCACTAAGCAATGGTTTCAGTCATCACCCAGTAGTTCTTCGGCAATGCAGGGCTTAGACATGGACTTCCAGTTTCCTGTAGAGCAGGAGGAAATGTATATGTTCACAGTGAAGTAAAACACACACACACACACACACACACACACACTTATTACATCAGAAGACATGCTTGATGTTCATCAGCTACCATATAACAAGCCATGCATTTTCCCATCCCCTGCTATGGAATAAAGTATTATTATTCTTGGATGTATGAAGTTTCATTGAAGTGAATCAGACCAGAGATCCATCTAGTCCAGAATGGATTAACAATAGCAACCTCAGGTAGAGGTCTTTCCCAGCACTGATATCTTCTAAATGGAAACTAAAGCAGTAAAGCTATTAATTATGAGACACCTTCTTAAACAACCAAGTTTTTCAGGACTGCATTTAATCAGTTAAATCTAGTCTTTGCATCCTACTTAGATTTATTCTTGGGTAAGTGTCCCTATGAGTCTATACATGCCTAGAAATGAACTCATACACCGTTGCCTCCATCTCAGTAGTACACATGAGATTACCTGGGTAAATATTTTAAATATAATCATCTAAAATCAGTCAATTAATGTCAGGCCAAGTCCCAGCCACAATTCTCATTTAGAACTGAGACACATTCCTCTTATTGTTTCAGCTCAGTTTAGGACTTGCCCTACTTCCTTTTGCCTATATGTTATATACCAGGTCTCACTTCAGTGCATATCAAGTCCCTGCTGAATAATATTTCACATAATGTTTGAAACAGTCACTATTTAAAACCTGATTAAGCACACAGCAAGATGCACTTTTTCATTTCTTAGAACAGGACAAAGCATTTGTTCATTGCTTGTCTTCCTTTTCTTTAGCTTCTGTAGTCTTAAAAACAGACTGGAAAGAGCTTCTTTTACACTGAACTGCAACTGAATTTGCAGTGTTTCACAAGCACAATCATTTTGCTAAACTGAAACACTAATAATAACTTAAGGGTGAACCAGGATTTCATATCATGCATACATTCAAATGTCATCTTCTAGATGCAGTATTAAGGCATTGTTTTAAAAAGGAATGCAGACCCAAAGGCTAGAAACATTGGTACTATTGCATGCACAAATACTAACTGCTTATTGTAAACTGAATGCAAACATGCTAAAAACCTTATTCTCAAACTATACCAAAGGTTCACACTGCCATCTAAACATAAATCAACTTTACAATTGCTTGATAGACAAGGAGCTCTGCATGTCACATGAAAAATTAAAATACAATTCTATGTTCATGATTTTACATTTCAGTTCTGCCTTGTGCTTTAATGTATTTCAAATAATTAGTGACAGAAGGAAACAATGTAGCTATATGTAGATTTCATTGAAACATGAGAACCTCAGAAAATTAAGTTAAGCGTTTCTCCTTTGTTTTTCCAGTGTTTACATGCACAAACAATACATCCAGTACTTTTACTGTTGGAAATGGAAAATTTTGGCCTTCTAGGTATTTTGAATTAGAATTCCCAGTGACCTCCATCCAGCACAACCAATGGTAAATGTCTATGGGTGCTGTCTTCAAAACATCTGGAAGGTAAAAGGTTTCCACATGTTTTACAGGGACATCATATTGGTAGAAATGCCAACATTAATATCATTGATGTGGCCGGGGGGGAAGGGAGAGCACAAAATAATTCAGAATGTGGAAACTTTTTGCAGTTAAGCTAATGTGATACAATGTGAAGTCGTAGGCTTTCATGGCCGGCATCCATAGTTTTGTGGGTTTTTCGGGCTGTGTGGCCATTTTCTAGAAGAGTTTCTTTCTGACATTTCGCTAGCACAGCATCAGAGAAATGCCAGCCACAGATGCTGGCGAAATGTCAGAAAGAAACTCTTCTAGAATATGGCCACACAGCCCAAAAAACCCACAAAAAACCAGTGTGATACACTTTGTTCACTTGATTACCAGGACTCAGAACAGCAAGAAACAGGTAAAATTATTAGTCAGTAATAAATCCCTCTTCTGCTTTTATTACAATTTGGTATTCCTCTCAGTCATGACATATTTGGGTGGGCTGATGGAGCTGGATAACCCACAGTAGTTATTTCTGCCTATTATAGCTTCACCATTTTTAAGCTTGGAAAGAGTGTCCCAGGAGCCACAGGAGTTTCAGACCATCCCTAACTAGGTAGGAAAAGAGGTCTCACTTTGCAAATCCTCTTCCAGACACTGCAGAAACTTGTCACTGATGGCACTAGAGGTAAAAAGAGATCAAGCTAGTGGAAAACTTGGATTTGCAGGATCTCTAGTCTTTCTATATTACTGACACTCTCAAAGAACTAGGGAAAAGTTATACCAACTGTGCAGCTCTCATGGATAACTTCTTCTCCGACTACATCCAGTGGGAGGGAATTTATAAAAGTAAAAGCAAAACCTTAGGGAGCAGTGCTGAGGATGCAGTTTTTCTTTTCTTTCTAGTGTGAGTCTGGCAGGTCTGCCTTTGGGTTTTACCATCACCAGTAAGACTCTGCTCTGTACCACAGACAGATTCCCCCCACAAATAAGGGAATTCTTAGCAGCGCGAACTGGACTTTTAACAACATCCATGGTCCTACCTTTACATTTACTTGTACATCTGAGAGGCAGGAAGAATGAATGTGTTTATATATACAGGTTGGGACCAGTGTACAAACACAGGAAGATAATAAAACGGTGATTAGCCTTTCTCATCTGAGCAAATAATTTCTCTTTTTCTGACAAAGGCAAATATATAAATAAGTATTGAAAATAAAATAAAGAAAAAATACAAGAGCTGCATGGCAGAAGGCTACTTATTTGTTGCTTCTTTTTAGGAGCAGATGCTTCTCTCATATACAAATATGTACATATATTCATTCTCTCTCTCTCTCTTAGGATAAAAAAATTAAAGGGGTAAGGTTACCACCAAAATGGAGCATTAGAAGCTTCTGATGATCTCTGCACAGATGCAGAATGACTTATGTGTATGAGCCATAGAGACCAAAAAGAAGAACCCTTAGATCTAATGGCTCTGGTTCATCTGTAGGTAACAAGAGGAAGTATCAGTATAACCAGACACTGTAATGGAGTTCCTTTAGATAGCCAAGGATGATGAAATAATAGCTTGAAAACTTTAGGACATGAACACAATGAAACTCCCCACATATAGGTTCAAGTATAAGGGATTTTTTTAAAGGACAAAATGTTGGGAATGGAAAATTTCCAAAACATTCACAAGGAGTGTTGCAATAAGTTGGGAGCAGCAAGGGGGGGGGGGGAATCAAATCTGAATTCCCACAAAGCGATAAAATTTCTACTGCAAACGCTGGCATTTATCAGGATTCTTAGATATTATTCACTGAAAGATTCTTAGCAAGAGGTAGCCTCATAACCTTATCACACCTAGCAAAGCGGGACTGTTGGATTTTTAGCTCCCTCTGCAGGACAAATCAAGTACTTCTGTTAATTCTTCTCCATACCCTTTGTAACACAAAAAAGAGGGAGGGGGAGAAAAGAAACAGAAATGTGACAGCAACTTTATGATTGTTTTTTTTTTTATTTTACCATTAGCTTTCGTGGATATAAACCCACTTCTTCAGCGTGATTAAAAGAAATTGTTATGGTAGGCTGGATTTCATGCATGGCTGGCATTTATAGGTATGCTTATTTTTATGAGTTTTGGAAATTTTCCTCAAGTGTTTTTACAAACAAGCCATAATAATAACAATCTGTGAATACAGTAGCCCCACCCAATCCGGAACCATCCTCCTGTGAAAATGGCAGCTCACAAATATTCGAGCCCCATTGAAAATAATAGCGCATGTGTGGGGCTGCGTCCAGGTGTATGTCGCCATTTTATCCCTCCCCGCTTGTCCCTCCCGCGAAGAGCGGGACTGCAGACTCGAAGTCCACGAATAGGGATGGACAACTGTACACATACTGCTTCTGAGTGTATTTTGGGTAAGGATAATGGCCTCTCTTCATAATTATTTCATTAATGGAAATTAAGGAACAATTCTGAATTGCAACAACAGAGGCCTAACAAGTTACTTGTGAATTGATAAACTCAGGTACAATTATTAGAAATTCTGAATGACTAGAAATACATTTACAACACTTTGGATTCCACAAATTTGTGTTCCGGCTGCCAAGACTTGCACAACATTTCAGACTACTTAAGTAAACATGTATGTGAGTGTTAATGTAATTCATGCAGCATCTTAAGATGGTTTTGTTTTTGTTGAAGATAATGAGGCACAACCTCCTACCAGCATGCAGTTGAGATTTTTAAAATAATGAATATTTACTGAATCTAAATTATTAGCTGTCCGTCTGTATACTAAAGGCAGAAAAGGCCTCCCTACCTGATTCCTTCAACACTTACACATTTATCAGCCCTGGAGGTGGATAATGCCAAAGTGCAGCTCAGCTGTCAAGCTGGGCTATCAAGAAAGAGCAAGGATACAGCAAACTACGCAGCCTTGCCTTCCTCGAACAGTAAGCCTTATGCAAGTTGCTCCTGGGGCAGAAATAATGGAATCTTGCCTAAAGCAACTCAGCCACTCTTCTGTTGGTGCAACATTCAAAATCTCACCTTGCTACTTCTTGTTAACAGTAAAGGCTTTTTTGAGGGTTATATCAAACATGTCATAATGTTCCTTTCTGTTTTATAAGTACCAAATTATGCTTGTATTGCTTATATTCTGTACTTAATACATAATGACCAAGCAGTAGCTGGTGAGTGTCGGTGAAACCTGTAAAGCTGTCTGGCTGAAATACTAAGATTTAAGCTGATTTAGCCTCATTTGAGTTCAGTGGGACTATGGCTGCAACTCTATGCACACAGTTAGGCAGCTTAAATCTTTGACATCAATAGAACTGAAGTAGCCTTGTTTTCAGGATTGCAACTGAGCATAGTTATCCATGCAATAATTCCCAATGACCTCAATGACACTTAACTGGCAAGTGTAAGATGTTTCAAATACCCTCTAGTTTAAATGGTTTGTAGACTGGATTTTTAAAACAATGAAAACACAGTTGTTGTTTATATCATATAGGGGAAAAATATAAACAAGATCCACAGCATGATATTCTGCATGCTTGTTTTAAAAGGAAACACAGAAAAAAATCCAGAAAACAGCCATCCCCTGCCCAGTGGTAGGACTAGATGGTAATTATTTTTTTATCCAGTAAATTTTGAGTTTGTTGGGCTTCTACTGTTTTCTGAAATAAAACAAGATATGTACTGTTGCTCAACCTGCCCTGGTATTGCAGTAGCTCTATGGCATTTAAACACCTATCTTGAGCAAAGCTGGACCATTACAAACAGTATATTCAGTACTGCTGATTTTATATAGCTATTTATACTGCTCTGGCTACATCTGTTCCAAAAAGGATTGTGGATGTTATGTTACAAAACCTTTCCTTAAATTCCTGCTTTTGTAACTAAGAAAACAAATTTTCCTAAAACAGAGTTCTTACTGACATTTGTAAGAAGATATCTGGGTTCATTTCAGACTACATGAAAGCAGCATTGAAATCCCTTATCATTTAAAAAAAGAGAGAGAGAGAGAGAGAAGGAAAGAAAACATATTTGCTTAGTTATCACAAATCTATGAAATGTGTTTTTTGTAAAGCATTTTACTCAAGAATATGTTCTAAAACAAAACTAACAATATGGTAGGTGGGATGTCACTGGGCACTTTTATTTTGTTTGTAAATATGGAACAAAATAATTTGAACAACCTCTGCTAATTGCCTTTTATAGCAGCAAACAGAATGCTGCTCTTACAGCAAAGCACTGAAAAAAGTACATTGTGGCTTTGCATGAAATACAGGAAATTTTACCTTGGTCGATTATGCTTAAGCAGAAGGCAATTCCATAAAATATGCCACTTAAAAAAATAATTAAGTCTTGAGCTAGTGCAACAGTTCTTCTCCCCTACCCCAAGGAGTTCATGAGAAAAAAGGCACTCCATCCTTCGCAAACATCATGTTTCACATTTGTTTGCAGACTAGATGTGCTTAAGCACCATGACCAAGATTTAACAACAATTATTAATGTATACATCTGAGTTAGGAAAGTATAGCTTATATTCTCTCATCTTGCAACCAGTAGTAACATTTACCTGCAGGTTTCCTGTACTTCTGATTCATGAAGCAGTTAAGATGGTTTAAACCAATATAAATAATTTAATTTAGAATAATTTAAAATTATCCATCCATTTAAAATGTGCACAAATATTTTATAGGTTTCCTTGATAAACCATATCGGCAGTTTATGTTACAAAGGGCTATTGCACAAAACGTAGTGTTTTACTAAAAACCTATTCCTACTGAAAAATGAATGCTTTTACAATTACAAACGTAATTCAGAAAGACAGCTGAGAAATCAGTATTTGAGGTTGGTTTTCTCAACAATATAAAATAAGTAAGTAAGCTAAAGTTAAACAAATTTACTTCTTAAAGTTTTACATGCATACTCAAAACCTAGTATGAAAAATGATTAACAATTTCTTACTTCATCTTTAAAGCTACTAAAGCAATATACAAGCTACAACCCCAACACACTAACATGTATGCTCATTGCTTCCAACAGTGTGTAATCACCAATGATTAAGGTTGCAGCCACACTTTCTACCCACCCTATGAAATAGAAATTTATCATAGAATTTATACATAAGCTGGGAAATCACACCTAGTTTCTTTGTAACAGAAATCTGGAAAAATCTGAAAATATCCCTAAACACAAACAGTATATATTTTCATCCCTATGCCACCACAGTTGGCTATTCTCCAAGTTAACCATTCAAGAAGTTCATGCAGGGATCTGTCTTATGAGCCCGTGTGCAGCATTATCACACAAAAGTGAAGACATTCCCTTTCTTAAATTATCTTTACATTAGAAGTTCTGCTTCCATGACAAATGCCATCATATTTTCGACCTGTAACTTCCACAATGTCTCCTTGGAACATGCTAGTTTAATAGTGCACAAACATCAGATGTACTTCAACTTCGATGAGTAGGTGTAAAATCTGGCCTCCTAGTTTGAATAATTTTTGGTTTTGGTTTCTTGGCTGCTTCTTTCTCTTCTTGTTCCTCAATTTCATCGTCACTTTCACACACATGGACCACAACACTGGGAGTAGTTTCAGTTGCAGCATGAAGTTCATACTGATCACCTAAAATATTATTTTAAAACAATAAATATCATAAGACAATGATAACAACAAAAGCAACAACAATTGGCACATTTGCTAGTGGAAGAAATAAAATAGGGGGAAGGTGGATGGGGAATGAGATGAATTGCACCTTCCCAAGTTCCACTTCCCATTTCTTCAAAGTAACTAAACGTGGCCACTTTGGATGATATGAAATTTCTTTTCCATTATGTCTATTTTGGTCTTTGGAAACCAGATTTCCACCCCACAGTTTCCAGTGATGAAGTCATAAATCAGCAATAGGTTCTCTTTTTCTGGGAAACCACGGGATATTTTCTTTTCTTTTCCAAACATTGTTTCTTCAGCAGGCAGAAGTTATAATTAATGAGCAAATATAATGGGAGAGTCAATATTTGTATAACTGGCAAAAATGTAGAAGCTTCTGATGATTTTGATGTTCAGTAACAATTCTTTTGTTAGCAATGTTCAACTGTGACTGCTGATCCTGCTGTAGCCAAACAGCACACACAACTCCTACCACAGATGAGGGCATAAAGTTACATATTAAGGGTTGCAGAAATATGACAAATCATTAAGAGAAAAAAACTGTAAAGGGGGAAAAAAACAACCAATTCAAACAAGCCCATCAAGGTTCATGGATGGCCGGGAAACACAATGGAATACAATATTCTGGGAGATTGCTGGCTAGCTAGCAGATATCCTGAACAGCAACACTTCACACTGTAACATCTGTAGGAGTCCCATTTGTTTACTAACAAGAACAGGTTGCTGGCCTGTTCTTTGAGTGGTCACCTGTGCCCTCAAACAAATGGTTCTTGGGCCTGTGCAGAGACTCCATTCAGAATGTTCTAGAGCTGAGTAGCTTGGCAGCAATGCTGCTCCTCTCCCTGCCTACTGCACATGTCTTAGTCCACCAAGTTACTGCCCCCTTAGTTTTGAAATCCACCATGAAATACAGGGACCTGAAAGGGGGGAGGTAGGGTGGGTTGTGTGAGATGAAGAACCACAGCTATAGATAGGCAAGCAACCAGTTCTTCTTCATGGTCTTTGTTCCTCACACAAATGGGTGACTGTGTAGCTTAACAGAGGTTGGTGGGCCAGGAGCAATAAGAATAATGTTGGCTCTGTCCTTGGCCAGTTTTACTACCGCCTTTGCTACCGGCACAAAAAAATCCACCCACTTTTGAAAGAAAGCATCTCCTAGATATTCATGGGCTCTTCTTGTTTGAGAGCAGAACTGATGACATTTTGAGTTGGCCAGCAAAGCAAATAAACCCTGGAGGCATACCTCCACATTTGGATGTCATAAGTGGCCCTCAGGGGTGGCCAGCCTCTTTTGGCTAGCTTTAGAATGATCCTTCTTACTAGCCTTTTAGCAGTTGATACCAAAGGAGGCTCCATCATCAGTACTGGAATAATAGATACCGAGGCAGTTGTTGATACTGGAGTTGGACTTTTTTGACATGGAGACTGAGATGGGAGAAAAGTAGTTTGTTGGATGCTAATTGGGTCAGCTACATGCAGGGACCTCTCCTAACAATGAATCTTGAGTTGTTGGGCTTGATTCTTGAGGGCTTGCAAAGTAAAGCCTCTGCAAATAGCACAGTGTTCTACTATGTATCCTTCACTCAAAGAAAACAAGCACTCAGAACGAGCGTTGGAAAGGGAATCATTCCAACCACAAGCATAGCCTGAAGAGAGAGGTTGAGGGCACAGAGATACAGCAACAGGAAAAAGATGAGGGGAAAGGGGAGAGACGAAGAATTCTGAGGTAACAATGAAAAGAATCATAGTAGTAGATGAGAACTTGAGTATAAGAAAATGAAGAAAAAAGGGGGATAGAAATGGAAAGTGAAAGAGAGATAACAAGAGAAACTACTGAGCAGAAGAACACCTGAAGCAAAGCTGTTTTATTGACAGATGGGGAGATAGTAGCATGGCAGACTAGGACATGTGTGATAGACAGGGAGGAGTGGGGTATTCCCACCACGTTACTCAGCTCTAGAATATACTGAATGGAGTCTCTATACAGGGTGTAAACTCATTTGTGTGAGGCACAGAGAACACGAAGAAGACTCTTATTTATTAACAATAAAGTATTTATATATATCCTGCTTTTTTCCAGGATGGGACCTCAAGTCTCCAATGTTACTCAAAATTACTAAGGGCCTTTGCAGACTGCCAGAAATAGTGCAAATTGAGTCCACTTTAAATTGAGGCACTGCCCTGGCTCAGTGCTAGGGAATCATGGGAACTGTAATTTATTGTGGCACCAGAGCTCTCTGACAGAGAAGGCTCAATGTCTTAGAAAAAAATACAATTCCCACGATTCCCTAGCACTGAGCCAGGGCAGTGCCTCAATTTAAAGTGGACCAAAGGCCCTAAGAAGCTAAGCTGCACAAAATGAAATGCTTTATTCTCCCTTATGAACCATTCGCTGAGACCTGCTTCAGAGGCCCTTCTCTCTGTCCTACCACTTTCACAGACGCACCAGTGGGAACATGGAAGAGGACCTTTTCAGCAGTGGCCCCCAGGTTCTGGAACTCCCTATCCATATCCATAGAAGTTAAGGGTGGCACCCTCCCTACTTTCTTTTGACAGATAAGCAAATATTCTTCTGTTCCCACAGGCCTTACTTCGACAGAGTAATGATATAAGGACCATCTTACACAATGCCTTGGATATTGTTAATCAGTGTGCTGGTGTGTGTGTTTTAATATATATTTTACTCAGGTTTTGATTTTTTTCTGATTGTTTAATTGTTTTTTAAGTTTTATATTTTGTGGCTTTTTAACAATGTTGTAAGCTACTTTGAGGCCCAATCTGGGAAAAAGGCAGAATATAAATAAACATAGCAGTAACAATGACGACGACAACAACAACATGATGATGATGACCATAATAGACATCATGCAACTGTTCTCATGAAATTTTATGACACCAATTGTCTGGATTTCAGAGTGCACCTAATGATCTTGAATTCTTTTGGTTCAGAGCACGTTGTCACTTAAATAGAATCCAGAGTAGAAGACTTTTGGATGTTTGCTTTAAAAAATTTTGGGCATGTAATATACTCTCAGCCTTAGAGGAAGGCTATAGCAAGCCTCTTCTGAATAAATCTGATCATGTCTTGGTGTAACTTAGTGTTGACTTGAAGGCACTTAAGAAAAATATATTCCAAGAATGTCAAAATGATTGCTTATTGATGTATGATAATGCATGAATCTGTACCACTGTACCATTATAAACACATTAATACTTTAATAGGAGCTCTACATAAATTGTGAATGTTTGTAGCTGTATACTCAGTTGCATGTAGTTTAGACTGTTTCATTATGAACAGCATCAAGGTTGTATGTTTTCTCATTTTCATATAGTTGGGGTTTTGTATGTTTTATTCTTGTTTCTCTGCTTTTTTGTGTATTTGTGTGTAAAGAGAAACATTTGGTAACTGAAAAAAATTATGGCATAAGAATTGATGCACACATGGATATAAACGGGGAGGAAGGGAGTGACACTAGATACAAATAAAATACAGAACAGAGTGGCTGTCCCCTACATTAAAAATTTAAATATACCAGTAAATTTACTGACCATTCATAATGCAAAATTCATAATAATACAAATATAGTGGTACTAGCAAGCTAATTCACATCTGCAGTGGGATAAAAACCAATTTTTGATTTAGACTATAGGTGACATAATAAAAAACCTCAATCCTATTATGCAATACATACAGCACTTTCAGGGAAATGATTAGTAAATGATTTTTTAAAACAAAATGAACTTGAGTTATGGAGAATAAAGGTATACAATCCCCTTACCTGGTCCTAGCTTGGAGATGGCATATAAAAGATCATAATTAATGGCAGGTGTAGCATCATCTGATTGTTTCCAGCCAATGGGGGGAGATGATGGAGGGGAAATCAGGAACTGCTTTTCTGGATCTGGTGGTGCTAAGTGTGGTCTTCCAATATGCAAAGACTGGAGTTTTTTTTTTAAAAAAAGAAGAATATCCATTATTGCACTGATAATATACATACATAGAATTTGAATGCAGCACAAATGTAGTACTGAAGTAGTACTCATGGGGGCAGCATGGAATAGCATTCAAGAGAAGGACAGAACAGGGTGTTGATAACACTGACGAAACATTAAATACTCCCTGCTTCTCTCAGCAATTTAGACATTCCAGAAAGACAGGCACATCCTCACACAGATTCTGCCTAAGGTAAATAGGATAGTATGTAACATACAGAGTGCTGGAGGGAGAACAACAATACAGCTATACCTCGGTTAACCAAGTAGATGTGTTCCTGGGCATTATCTTCTTAAACAACAACAACAAAAATTGTTAGAGCTTTTGTTAACTGAGATATGCCTGTATGTGCTAGAGACAGAACAAGAGCTCTGCTGGATTAATCCAATGCTTTGGACTAGTGATGAATGTAAAATTTCTGGAATTTCTGAAACCTGGAAACAACCTTTCCTTCCCCCTTCATCTTGTTTTAAAGAAAAGACCTAAAAACATGGGGAATGGAATTACATGCAAGACTAATTTTACTGCTTTTAAAAAAATGAAATGGTTTATCATGCCTCAAAATATTCAATTGTCCTATCTGTCCTATTCATACAATTTAAAAATATAACAACAATAATAAAATTTTTTTATTTCTTATCCACCTCTCCCCAAGGCTTGAGCGGGGTACAACACAGATTGAAACACGTAAAACCATTTGAACAGATAACTGAAACACATAAACCTAGGTCACAATAAAATCATTTGAACATAAAATAAAAAAAAATACCAATTTAAAAGCTATAGTTTAAAACTGGCCAGGTATGCTTGGTAGAAGAGATTGGGCTTTAATACCATTTTAAATTCAGACAGCATGTTTAGCTGTCAAATCTCTCCCAGCAGACATTCCACAGTCTAGGTCCTGATGAAAAGGTCCTCTGGGTGACAGCTGCCAGTCTTGTCATGGCCAATTGAAGCAAATGTCCCCCAGAGGATCTGAGTGTTCAGGGTGGATTATATGGAAAGAGGGGATCCCACAGGTAACCTGGATCTAAAACATGTAGAGCTTTAAAGGTAATAACCAACACTTCGTACTTTGCCCAGAAACTAACTGGCAGCCAAATATTGGCGTGATATGCTCACTCCTAGATATACCAATGATCAATTTTGCTGCCATGTTTTGAAATAATTGAAGTTTCCAAACTTCGTACAAAGGTAGTCCAAAAGTCCAGGTTTGGGGCTACCAGTGCATGCACCTCCAGTTCAAGGAAGGGGCATAGCTGGCATATCAGATGAAGCTGATAATAAATACTGCTGCCCGTAACATCTATCTGAGCTTATATTTGGAAAGATAGATCAAGGAGCATGCCCATATTGCCACAAGTCAAAATTGACTTGAAGGCATATAAAACCAATTTTTTTAAAGAGGAATTGTCACAGATTTAGGGATTAAGCTTGCAATATATTTGGATATAGTTCAACACTGAAAATACTGAACTCCTCTATAGTGTATTATCACAAGCAATGAATTTCCCACAGTATGCTCTTCTCATGAGGAAGGCAGTGGCCACTTAGTGAAGAAATCCATCTTGGATATTTGTGATTTATATGTTCCTGGATATGTTTATATGTTCCATACTATTCCTGGAATAGATAAAAGAATTATGGTTCTCTCTAATTATGGAGACAATCTCATAAACAAATCTTCATTACTCTTTGATCCTATATTGTTCCTGGAATTGTGAGTGAATAAAACTTTGTCTTAAAATTATTTCATTAATTTCAGAAAATATTTCATCTGAGTTCTCCCCCCCATGAGCCCCAAATTTTAATTATTCTACTGAAAGAAATAATTATTTTTCATTGGACAGAACAGGCAGAAAAACCATGCCGTCCCCGCCTTCTAGACCTTTACATCTCTACAATTCCCATTATGGCCTACCCACAACTAGTGACAAATGGTCTGGAATGATAGGAACTGTAATCTAAACCACCCAGAGGAAGGCTGGTCTTTCTGTTCCAACATTTTGCTTTCAGTGTTGGAAAGATACCGGTAGATGCTCCTGAAAAGTCCACAAGTAAGGCACAAAGGTATCAGCATTCCTACTGGTGTATAGAGAATGAATAAAGTAATTGCCAGATCTTTTGTTGTTGTTAACTGCCCTTAAGTCGATCTTGACTCATGGCAACCCTATGGATGAGACATCTCCAAGACCCTCTGTCCTTCACTGCTTTGCTTAATTTCTGCAACCCCATACGCATGACCTCCTTAATACAGTCCATCCATTTGGCACGTGGCCTTCCTCTCTTCCTACTTCCCTCCACCTTCCCCAGCATTATTGTTTTCTTCCAAAGAGTCCTCCCTTCTCATGATGTATCCAAAGTATGACAGCCTCAGTTTGGTCATCTTGGCTTCCAGGGAGGTTTCTGTCTTGATCTGCTCTAGGACCCATTTGTTTGTCCTTTTGGCTGTCCATGGGATCCTCAGCACTCTTCTCCAGCACCACATTATCTCAAATGCATTGATTTTCTTCCTATCATCTTTCTTCACTGTTAAGCTCTCACATCTGTACATGGTAATAGGGAATGTGATGGCTTGTATGATTCTAACTTTTGTGCTGAGTTGTATATCTTTGCATTTTAGGATCTTTTATAGTTCTTTCATAGGCACCCTCCCCATTCTTAGTCTTCTGATTTCCTGACTGCAGTCCCCATTTCTATCAATGTTAGATCCCAGGTATGGGAATTCTTTTACTATTTCTATTTTTTCATTGTCAAGGTTGAACTTGTGAAGGTCCTCGATGTTAATTATTTTTGTTTTCTTTATGTTCAACATTAAGCCTGCCTTTGCACTTTCTTTCTTGATCTTCCTTAGCAGGTGTTGTAGGTCTGTGAGGTTTTCTGCTAGTACTGTGGTGTCATCTGAATATCTTGCTACATCTAGCAGCGGCAAATTACCATTACATATAGGAACACAGGGACCTACTTTTATTGAGCCACACTCGATAGCTAGCTAGCTCACTCTTATCTACATGGAGTGGTAATGAGTCTTCGGAGTTGTCAAACCCCAACTTTAGATGCTGGAAACTGAACCTGAGACTTTATATAAGTAAAGCATGTGTTTGTGGCTATTTTCAACAGTTGTGTTGAGTGCTTTCAAATCATTTCTGACTTATGGCGCCCCCAAGGTGAAACTATCATGGGGTTTTCTTGGCAAGATTTGTTCAGAGGTTTGCCATTGCCTTCCCCTGGGGCTGAGAGAATGTGACTTGCCCAAAGCCACCCAGTTTCATGTGCAAGTGGGGAATTGAATCCTGGACTCCAGAGTCGTAGTTCAACATTCAAACTACTACACCATGCTAGCCCAATAGTTATGCAACATGACATGTTTTTTAATGCAGTCATCTTTTTAACTATTTGTTTCGCTGTTATATGTGAAGTTGCCATATGCAAGGAATTCCACTCAGGCAAGCAAGCAGACTGCCACAGAAAAAACAGTTCTCCTTCAACTCCTCTGCCAGCCTGATGAGTTTCCATGCTGGCTGCAAAAGAAGACAAATATGGTTGGCTGGCAAGAGTACATTTGGATGCCATGAATCCATTTGCTAAGTCACCCTTTGCTTTAATAAGCTGTGAACAGGCTAGTAACATGAATTTTCATGTTGGCTGTTGAGGAGCAGGCTTTTCCTCCTCCATGGTCAGCATGAAGATCCACACTACTAGTTTGTTTGTTTGTTTTTTAAAAAAATCTATGCTAGGTTGTTGTTGTGTGGAGACTTTTTCACAAGACTGGCCATACTAGAAGAACAAGCTGACAGCAGAATGGCTGCTTCCAATTAGTTTGAATTTGAGCACAGATGCGATTACAAAACAGCAATTACATCTGTTTACCAACAGTCATATAAACAATATAGATCAGATTGTCATCTTTCAAAATACATACAGATGCCAATCTCTGTCCAGTTATGGCTTGAAAATATTATTTTTAAAAGTTACAATTTCTAGGTTGCATGTGCCCTCGATAAGATTCAACCTCAGATCTGACACATGAGTACAACTTTATATGCAGCAATTTGGGGGGGAATTAAGTAGATCTTCCTTTAAGGCAGGAGTCGGCATACCTTTTTTTTGGGGGGGGGGGTGGTTCTGCTGTCCCCCAGAACATCAGCGGGCCGAAGGTGCACGCGCGCACTCCCGGCATCGTTAGCATGCGTGCACGAGCACGGGGCGCCATTTCGTGTTCCAAAATGGCACCTGCGCTCGCATGTGCATGACGTCGGGTGCTATTTTGGAACACAAAATGGCTCCGTGCGTCATGAGCGCACACGTACTACTCTGGCACCATTTTGTATTCCAAAATGGCACCCGCTGTCATGCATATGTGTGTGTGAGCGCGGGTGCCATTTTGGAACACGAAATGGCATCCTATGTTGTGCGCGCGCGCCAGCGACACCAAACGCCAATGGCGGCAGGACTCGCCACGGGCCGGTCGAAAGGCCTCAAGGGGCTGGGTTCGGCCCCCGGGCCATAGTTTGCCGACCCCTGCTTTAAGGTATTAATATGAAAGGAGAAGAAGTACACTATAGATTATTCTTTCTTCAGAGACTTACTGGTGCCTTTTTAAGAGTCTTTTTTTGTGCCAGGTGAAAACATTTTCATTTACCTAGGTTTTTTTTAATGCGATCTTCAAATATGGAATACTTCAAATTTGGAATACAATGTTTGACATGAAATTCAAAGTGCTGTTAAATTTGTTTTATTTCTTGGTGGGCTGACATTTTAAAATACTGATATTTATATTTCCTTGTGTGTGTGTGTGTGTGTGTTCTTATATTTTCTTATTGTGTTTTATTCTCTTTTAAATGAACAGATTACGGCACAGTCTTTATTTACTATAAACACAGTAAACAAAAAATGGTTTTGATGTACCCCTTTAGATTTAGCAGTGGAGAGAGGAAAATGGGACATTTATATCAAATGAAATTCCACTATCACAAGGCTGGCAAAACAGCAGTATGCAGAGCAATCTCACACAGCAGCCCTTTGAACCCTGCTTTGGAAGTCTGAAAAACAGCCACTGGAGCTGCTGAAGCTGCACCATAACAACAACAACAATAGGTTAAAACAACATGCACCCAGTCATATTGGGTTTAAACCACACACTGGTTGATGGTCACTCCCACTGGGAGATGGTCACTAGAAATCCTGATGGAAACTTTTATGGCTGCCAAATCAAATCACACAAACAGGATTTTTTTTTTAACTAAAATATAAACTGGCCATTTCAAAGGTCAGCGATGAAACAGGCCAATTCTTCATATTTCATTTCCTGAAAGTATGATCAGCCAACCAATCCTCAGTGATTGGACCTTATTTCAAAAAACTACTTCAGCTCCAGTGTAGTAGTAGAGAAAATGCCAAATGTCCATGCAGCTTAGTGGTAGATGAATAGGAAACTCTACTTAGGCTAGCACCTATGCATATCTCCAGAGGTTTTATACTAAATGTTTGTGGGAAATTAGACCATGCAACATTTCTGAAGTGGATGGCTCCTTAAACATACATCAGAAGTGGCAGGTCTCACAATTCTGTTGTTCATATGATTACATAGTAGGTATGTAAAAGACAAGTGAGCTATAACGAGTTAAAAGACTCCATAACATGTTCTAATTGTGGGTTTGGATACTGGAAACCTAGGTTCAAGTGGCCACTAAACTATGATGCTCACAAGGCAAATTGCCATCATTTAACCTACCTTACAGGGTTGTTGCATGGCTACACAGCACTGGGTTCACCAGAGAAAGAATGGGAAATAAAACAGATAACAAAGTTATTAAAGCTTTACCAGATTGTCTTACCTGAGCAAAAAATAGCTTCAGTTCTTTTCCAAGAAATTCTGTCTTGTGTAACTGAATTTTAACATCTGCTGCTGACAAAGGGTTGCTGAAGTTTATCCTTATTCTTTTAAAACTTTTAAAATAGTGAAAGGTGACATCTTTGTCATGTGTTCTAAAGAGAGCTTCAAATCTGGTCTGAAAGATAAAAAATAAACATTGGAATGCATTAAAAATATTCATGACTGCAGTGGCCTATAGACTCTGAAGTACAGCAATGAACAAGCATTTGTACAGATTTTCTCTCGCCCCCTTTAAAACAAGCAATCCTGTCAAAACAACACCTCTACATCACAAAAGCAAATCCAAAACACAAATACAATATTCTGCAACTTTTCAGTTCTGGAGAAAACAGATATCATCCTTTCCTTCTGACCACACCTCTGTTCTGCATAAATTGTAATTCAGTTTTGCTGAGTAAAAATGATTCTCCTTCCACTCTTGCTAGTGTTTTAAAAAACATTTTAACTAATCAGTAATCACCAGAAGATTGCAATTCATTTTGTAGAGCTACCAAAATAGTCAGATGATCCATTTAAGGAGGTGCTATCTATACCTTTAACCCAAAGGAAAAATCCATCTAACTGATTGCAATGGCTTACATAAAAAACATTCAGACATAAAATTAAAAAACAAACAAAAAACAAACCAAAACAAATCTTATATATACAAAATTTGGCTATATTTGTTGAGATGCTAAATGAGAAACTAATGTTGAGAATACTAATTTATAAAAAGATTTTTTAAAGATTTTGTTTTCCTGACAGGTTCTGTATCTTCAACAATGGTATAATGGAAGAATTTTCACAGTGTGCAGCATTCTTTCCCCACATTGTTTTTCAAGAAAATCTACACCAGCAGAATTCTGTCACGCAGTTGTTAAGAGGCACATAGCCTGGCAGAAAATAATCTGTGATTCCATTTAGCAAGTATGAACAAAACATAAATGCTATAAAGCAGAATACGTTCCCAAGCTGAAGACACATAAAAGGCTGAGGTCCAAAACATACTGCTAGGGAATCCTAGGAATTCTAGTTTATTGTGGCAACAGAGTTCTCTAACAGAGAAGGATAAATGTTTCACAAAACTACAGTTCCCAGAATTCCCTAGCATTGAGCCATGGCAGTTAAAGTGGTCTCAAAGTGGATTTTTCCTGCAGTGTGTTTTGGAACCAAGATAGGTTTGCTGAATATGTTTGCTTTAATACCAGTATTGGAACTTTGCATTTTAAAAAAGTCTTTGTAAATAAAACTGCTTCTGGCCTCAAATAAAAACGAGAATATCAATGATGTCAGGCATAGATAGTCTACCAACATCTGACAATATCATACTAAGGCCAAATGTTTAGTGTATGTTTGGTGTAGGAACAGCCATGCAACTATCCAACTCAAAGGTAATTTTACATTATTGACATAAGGAGATGCCCTTTTAAATTCACAAGGAGGAAACTAGCAGTGGAGCCACAGAAAGGAAGAACAGTTCTTAATCCACTCAAGTTGCACTTTTTCCTATTTGGATAGAATTCAGAGACATAACCCTGTTAGTCTGGAATATCAGTATGCAAAGGGATCTTGTATCACCTTTGAGAATAATCTGTAAAAGAAATTGTAGCATGGGCTTTGATAGATTGGATCTATGAGGAAGTGGACCAGGTCTATCAAAGCTCATACTACAACTTTCTTCCTTCTAGTCTCAAAGGTTCTGCAAGATCCCTTTGCATGCTGTTTTTCCTATTTGGAATTTTTTAAAGACATACAGATAACTAAGTGCATTTGAATTATCCTATGACTGATTAACTTGTGTGGAGATCAATAGAAACTCTACTTGTTTTATATATCTTGCTACATTCTTTTGAAATGGCCAATGGGCTAATTAATAAAAGATTGATTGATTGATTGATTACTTGTTTTATATGTCATCTGTGGCATTCAAAGAATAAAACCCCCAAATACTGAATTCAAAAAATGATGTAACTGCAGCAAATCTATCATAGATGAAATATTATCTGAATAAGTGTATAATACATTAAATCCTACATAGTATTCAGACCAAAGTTTTCAGCCAATTTTTGTCCCTGTCTTAGAAAGAAGCAGCCTATGTTTCCTTTACCCTACATTTTTCATACACTTTTAAAAACTGGCAGTTTTTAACATTAGATATAGGGATTTCTGAACAGTGTGGGCACAGTTCCTGCACCCCATTCTTAACTCTTTCTTAGGCAAAGGAACACAGAAAGACATGTAGGGAATAACTGCTGTTCAAAGCTGCCACTATAGTTCCCAACCCTTATTAGCTTCTTCTTTCTTTGCTGTATACTCATTAATATGAATCCGAAAGAAAGAAAGAAAGAAAGAAAGAAAGACTACTCATCCCAAACATTCTGAATATTTTTTGCTTTAAATGGAAGACACCATTTCTTTTTATGTAGCTAGGCATACAAAAATCCTCAACAGTATTTGGAATGTTATATTCAGATGGAAGTAACTCCATTGAACTCAACAGACCTTACTTCAGAGTAGACATGCAGACACCTACCTCGGTAGCTTTTCATTCCCTATGTAAAACTGCCCACAAGGCACTGCACTTCAACCTCCAGCCCTACTTAACTATGAAAATTACATATTCGATTCTACTTTACAGTACTTAACAACTAGAAATATTTTGGAATTATTGAAAAGTATTTTAAGAAGATAATACTGACAATATTCGTTGTTGTTGTATGCCTTCAAGTCATTTCTGACATAGGCAAATATATCACAGGGTTTTCTTACCAAGGTTTATTCTTACACCCCGATTAAAAGTCTAATAACTGACAGAGCATACCGAAACACAAATGCACATCAGCCTTTGTCCCTGGAATTATTTTGACACTGGAGGATTTAGTTTGCTTTAAGATCTAACCTATTCAGCCTTTTGAATATACCCACACTTCCCAGCATTTAAAATAAAATATTTTCATTTTTTTAAAAAGAAATAATAAACCCCCAAAGCCTTACCCTAATTTCAGGTTGACTGAAAACCTTGTTGTCTTCAACACAAGCAATTAAGGAACCAAAAGTGTAATCCAAGTTCCTAAAATGCATCTTGTCCTTTTAAAAAATGCCAAGAGCTCAGAACCAGATGAAGAGAACACTTTTTAGAAGTAGTAGTTTTGTACAGCAGAGAAAGCTTATAAAAAGTACCAAGTCCAACCCCTCAAGAATACCCCCACCCAAAAGTTTTCAGAGCATCCTGTGTGCGACAGCAAATTCCTGAACAAAGTCCTGCAACATGCTTTCAGGCTATCAGGGACAAAATGTAAGCTTCCACTGGAAAGAGGTGACGTAAACACATTAGTCAGTTTCCCTATGCTAATTAAGTTTGCTCTGGAGGATGGAAAAAACAGCTGAGGTTTGCACAGGCAGCTGCTTTATCAACTCCTCTTGCAGCATAGTTTCCATTGGTAGTAATTCCATTTAGCACTCAGACAACAGGCTCTTCACTTGAATGGGACAACCCACTTTAAGATGGAAAAAGTTACTATTTGAAGACCAAAGTTTATTGCAATAAACGGTAATTAGCTGGCAGAAAGATTTCAACACTGGAGAACTATGAACAAATTTTAGCGACTAGGGAGTTCAAACCTATCCAGGTTTACTCAGAAGTACCGGTATGTCTCACTGGTCTTAATGGGACTTCCTCCCAAGACTGAAGCCTTACACTTTCTCAAAGAGAAGTAAAACAGCATTTTCAATATAGGCTGAGGAAAGTCTGTTTCGAAGTGTTCTTGTATCATGTATAATGGTTCAAAACAGTGAAAGTACATTTTGAATCCCCCTTCTATTTTACCTTCTCTATTTCTTTATTCTTAAAACACACACACACCAAATCTAAATGCCATTTCAATCTCCATTACCTATTTACAGTGCACCACACTTTGCCTTGGATATGGTATCTCTTGTAATTTACATCACAGGAAAAAGGAATCCTTGTAAAGCCAGTGAAATTTAATTTTCAAACCTGAGCATTTCAATTCTATTGATGCACATGTGATTTGTTGTTGTTGTTTTTAAAAAAGTCTTTCCTGGAGTACAGCAAAGACAGTGTACTGTATTTATTTTTTGTTTGTTGTGTGCCTTCAAGTTGTTTCTCACTTATGGGGACTCTAAAATGAACTTATAATGGGATTTTCTTTGCAAGATTTGTTCAGAGGTGGTTTGCCCTTGCCTCCCTCTAAAGCTGAGAGTGTGTGACTTGCCCAAGGTCATCCAGTGAGTTTCTATGTCCGAGTGTTAGAGAACCTTGCTCTCCGGAGTCACAATCCAATACTCAAACCGCTACTCCACACTAGCTCTTAGACTGTAATAGTGTTAAATGATTCTATGCTACTGTGAAGATAATGTCTAAAAGTACAATTAGAATCCTACTGATTACTATAGAGACAGATGTTTTGATACTCCTTAAATTTCACTGAAAAAGTGTTTAGAATAGAAATTGCAGTACTACAAGGCCCCTGAAACTACATTTAAACTACAGTTCCTAATCCCTTCATTGATGTAGAAAACTAAGTAGTACTTTTCCCCTGCTTCCCAATCTTGAAAGTATAGATTTGTATCATTGTTGATATTACATTATGGGGACAGTATATTACTATCAGGGAATACAAAGAGCCCCTCCTGGCCATGATAATAATCACAAGAAAGGCTAGTTTGAGATACTGCTCTCATAAAAACCAGGCTAAAGTCCTGGGGATGGGTGGATAATCTGAGGGGTGTTCACCCAATAAAAATATAGTACAATATATGTGGACACACCATGTTATAACTGGTTATAGACAATGAATCTTCAGCATTTTTAGCTGAAAGCTATTATCCTAGCTATATTACAGCAACCTTCTGAAGTAGTGAAACTTGGCATTGGTCAATTCTTTGAGCAGCAACGATAAACTGTGAACACATGGATTGAAGCACAGGCAACACCTTATCCAAGTATCTGATGTCCTTGTACATGGTCACCAAGCTCTCAGACTATAAACGTAGACTGGACCAGAGAAATGGACCTTTCTGCAGACGTTCTGCAGTAATCTGTGGCTTTAAAGAGGCAAGAATTCTCATCTCTAGTGCTTTGTGAAACCATAGTCTGCTAAACCAATATGCGGTGATTTAAGACTTCTAAGACCAATATAGAAGAGGCTAAGGATGAGCAGGGAAGGAATGTATATAAGAGGTTTACCCCTCAGTAATCCTAAGTACATTCACTCCCAATGCTAAATGAATATACAGTGGTCTTCCATATCTGCAGATTCTGCATCCACAGATGCAACCCATGACTTGAAAATATTTTTTTGAATCCAAAAAACAAACCTTGATTTTGCCATTTTATAGAAGAGACACCATTTTACTACTCTACTGTATATAATGGGACTTCAGCATCCATGGATTTGGTATTCACAGGGAGTCCTGGAACTAAACCCAGCGGATACCAAGGGCCCACTGTACAGGTATACCTCCATTAACTAAGTAGATGTGTTCCTGGGCATTACAATAGATATGTGTAAAATGAAGCAACCAGGTCAGATCAGCTTTACATAAGTAAACAAAAACATTTTGAATTTTCTAGAGATCACTTGAAAGCTTCTTCCAAAATGCATCCAGAGATTTTTTTCCCCCTTCCTTTCCTATGATTTTCATTTTGCTGGCCAAACTCCTTGTTGTTGTTTCTCTTGTTGTGTGCCCCAAGTGGTTTCCGACTTATGACAACCCTAAGGCAAACCCATGACAAGATTTTCTTGGCAAGATTTGTTCAGAGGGATTTTATCTTTGCCACCCAATGAGTTTCCATGGCTGAGCAGGGATTTGAACCCTGGTCTCCAGAGTCACAGTCCAACACTCAGACTTCTAGATCTTTGCTTTTTAAATGTTGGTGGAGCTGATGAGGCAGGCTTATCTGCTTTGCAGTTTGCTTCAAGTTTTGCTATTCAAACATGACCAGTAAGAGATTCTAGAGGCAATAGTTGCTTATGCTTATTGCAAGCTGACATACAGAACTACAGCAGGACCACCCTGTGTGTGTGTGTGTGTGTGTGTGTTCATGTCACCTGTCAAGTTATGGTGACCCCATTGACTTCATCAGGTTTTTGTAGGCAAGGAATACTCAATTATGCCAGTTACCTCCTCCAAAATATAGCCTACAGCACTTGGTATTTGTTGGTGGTCTCCCATCCATGTACTAATGAGGGCTGACCTTGCTTAGCTTCCAAGATCAGACAAGATCTGGTGCTTTTGGGGTATTTCCCAAGTTAAGCTTTATTACACTGTTTACTACAGACACACTTCTGCAATCCAACACTCAAAGTCTCCTAATACCAATGTTGCTTAAAAACTTACAGCAACAGAAGATAATAAAGAAAAGGGGAGTCTTGGTGAGTATAAATGAGGGTTTCTTTGCCACAGGCTTTGTTAACAGAAGCATGTTTGTACTGGTCAGTCGAACAAAAAGATCTTCCCACCTCACTGAGCCTAGAAGCTAACAGTTCCACTTCAGATAAATAATTCTATGCATCACATTTAAAGGTTAAGATGAAAAACAAACCCTTAACAGTCTTTTTCCCCAAAAAGAAAGAGTGCCCTTTGACCCCTACACTTACCAATTTGTGCAAACCTACAATATTCCAAAAGGTACCATATAATTTTGGTAAAGCAGCTTCATTTATATACCGCTTCATATCGCGCTATGGGATGTCTAAGTGGTTTACAACTGTGAGCTGATTGCCCCCCAACAGCTGGGAGCGTATATGGAATAGGAGTCAAGCTGTTAACCTACAAGTAGTATAATCATTTTCATAGTTTACCTTTGCCCTTCCTCACTTCTGTGATGTAACCTCCAAACACTGCTATCACAAGCTAATCCATGCATTTTCCATTCCTGTTCTTGGTATACTACTAACTTAGTCTTTTAATTTATGAAAAGTTGATCACATCATCAAAGTGGCCTTCATCAAGTATACTGATTATGAGAACAAGAAGCATTATTAAAAAGTGGTTTTCTCACTAATACAAGTACAGGTTATGGTCTAGAATCTCCATATTGTATACATATTGTGCACAGGCTTCCTTTATCATCATTTTAAGATTGAAACAAACAGTGTATCATTTACCAAAAACAGATTTTCTCAATATCCTGTCTGAGTAGATAGTTCTGTGTAATTTGAAATCTCACTGTGGATAGCCACTGGCCCTACTGTCTACATTATTTTACTGTCCTTAGGAATTTTGTTCTATTTAAATGAATTAGTTATGTTGATCTAACAGTTAATTGGCTGAAGCTGCTTTTGATCACTTTTTGGAAAACAGTGAATGTAGGTGTCAGGGAGGAAAATCTATACAGATGGAGGAAGAAGATGGCCAATAATAAAACTTTTAGGAGCTGGTATATTACCTGGAGCTGTGTTCCACAAAACTGTTGGGTAGGTGATTTTTAGAACGAAAGCTAGAGGTATACTTTATTTCTCTATCCTCAAAGTACATTTTTTTAAAAAAATGCAAAACTTCTGTTTCAAAACTCTTCAGTAACCTTTGACCCTGGAGGTGAACCAGTTACCAATACATACTTCTATATACAGATTCTGACAGACTGCTTTTGTGCCTACTAGGCAGTCCCTGGAAAAGGGGGAAACCGTCAGATATGCAGTGACATGTGAACATTATTGTTCCAACAAGGGGAGGAGGAGAGAGTAAACTTTACAATAAGCAACCCTGATTCAAACTATTAAGACAACCTCTGAAATAATAATATGACAAGACTACCTTGCATAATATACTCCCTGCCCTTATGATGCAAGCTGAATTTAATGTCTATAAGAAGAGTAAGGAATCTTGATATAGCTCTGCATTGGCTGTAGTAATATAATAATGAAAATATAAATTTCAATATAAAATTCTGAAGTGCTCAGTTGTCAGTACAGTATTGTGTGCAAGGGGGTGCTGAACACCATACTAATTACACCTGGCATTTATCTGTTCACCTGCAGCACTGTCAACTTGCTACTCTGGCTGTATATATTGAGTTGGTTTTAGATGTGTTTTGGTGAATTGCAGGGGTTGTTAAAGGAATGGAGTGATCCTAGCCATGTAATCTCAGGAAGGGGAAGATACAGCAATTAAGGGATGTTTGAAACCTGTCCCATTTCAATCCTTTCCCCACCCTTCAAGATTTAGCCTGCTGCTGACCACCAGATCAGTCTGTAATAAAACAAAAATCAACAAATGATTGTGGATGAAGGTACCAACCTGGTATGCATTAGAGACCTGAACAGATGAACTTGGTGGAGTGGATCTGTACCAGCTTTGTCTACTCAGGTATTTAGTACAGCACCAACACAAAATGGAACACTGGGGAAGCAGGGAAGGAGTTGCCATAATCCATAAGAATTCCTATCTGCCTCACAACGCAACTTCTACACCCTTTTGCCAGCTTTGAGGGGCTGCACCTTGAGTTAGGCCAAAGAGACAGAATGAGGATGCTGTGGTATTATGCCCACCCTACTGCCCAGCAACCTCCCTGTCTAAGCTAACCTCCATGGTTTCAGACATGGTGTTGGAGAACCCAGTACAGTGGGTTGGAAGGGTTTTGAAATCTACACTGAAGCTGTCCTGACAGGACTGGATCAGTACTTCAAGTCTACTGATCTGACACATGGTAGGACGTATCCTCAACTGGGTCTTTGTGGTTGGGTGGATAGAGAATGATCTGGTTGGGGGTGGGGTTGTAGTAGCCACATTGTCATAGTCAGATCATTTTCTTGTGAAGTCTGCATGTTTCCATCTTGTCCCCCATGCTGTTCAATAGTTATATGATGCCACTGAGTCTTACCAAAAAGTGATTTGGAGTCTAGACAGAAAAGACGCTCCTCATGTCTGTCAGAAAGAGAAACCCTGCAGGAGGAGCACAACTTAAATAAAGACATAGAAGCTTCTCGGCAGAAAGATAAAAGAGCACAAGAGCAATTCTCCTCTTCAGTCACAGAGGAAAACAGGAGGGGCTACTCAGGCTTCTGTCTAAAAGCTCCTGCCCTTTCTCAGAAGTCTGTTTTTGTTTTAGAGGGAATTTCAGCTGCAGCTGGAGGGGGAAAAGAGTAGACGTAGATCCAGATTCGGGGAAAAGAATGGACAATTTATTGGGAAGAAGGGAAGATACAATACCTTCTGGAATTTGGCAAAGGGGTTTGCTACAAGGGGGGAACTAGGATTGCCTTGGAGGACATCACTCTTTGACTATACATTATGTTTTCAAATATGATGTGTTTATCAAATAAATTAGGAGCTTAGGTCTCTGTGAAAGCCACATTACTATGACATGTAGGCAAGGTGTGGGAAAGGGCAGATAAGCTAGTGAGGGAAGCAAAAAATGCACATTTGGTAGCACTTTTGTTTGCATGTTATGGGACTCAGTCTGGGTACTGACAGAGATCCAAGGCTTAAATCTTGATCCCCCCCACCCTGGTTCCCATCTGTAGTATTAAAGTGAAAGGGAGGAAAGGACAAATATGCAGCAAAAACAGATTTGTTTCTTTCTCTCTGCTATAAGGCACACCTATAGATTTCTACCCAAACACAACAGCCAGTTAATTGTGGAAGGGGCTTAAAAGCTTAAGGCTTGGAGTGCTTATTTTGGGTTAAGCGCTCCAAAGAGCTCTGCCATTTACCACAATGGCATCCCTTGCTCCTGAGAAACAGGACCTTGAGAGGAATGTATGGCTTAAAGAAAATGACAGACCTTTAAAATTATTTTGAACTGAGACTTCTTAACCTTTTCCAAGAGTGACAAAGATGAGTTAAAGCTTTTTCCAAGCTATACAAAATACCTAAGTACACATATAGCTTGGATGATTAATTATATGGCATTACAAAAAGAGTGCAAGGCAGCCTCCCCCCCCCCCCCCGATTACAAAAAGAAAGAAAAATAAATAAAACCATTTGACCTTTTCATGTCCTTTAAGCTACAAAATCAGTTCTGGAAATATCTGTAGATAATATTATTAATGTTTTCCTTGGAAACAGAACAAATCAATCTTTAAAAATCTAGGCTAAACATAGCAACTAATGTCTCCTTGGGCAATAGAAGGTACAGGTCCAAAGACTAGGGAGTGAGAGTTAAAACAACCTACAGATACAACAGCAAATACTATTCCAGTTTTGTTATAAGCCTGCCTATCCAATGGTTAACACCTCCCTCGTGATCCTCCAAACTAGGTAAAGGTAAAGGTATTCCCCATTGACAAGGTTGTCAAGTTGTGTTCAACCATAGGGGGTGGTGCTCATCTCCATTACTAAGCTGAAGAGCCAGCATTGTCAGAGACTACTCTGTGATTATGTGGCCAGCATGCTGTTTACCTTCCCACCAAAGTGGTACCTATTTATCTACTTGTATTTGCATGCTTTCAGACTGCTAGGTTGGCAGAAGCTGGGACTAGTGATCGGAGCTCACCCCATCACGCAGCACCCAGGCCTTTAACTGCCAACCTGCCGATCATGCAATCAACAGAGTCAGCATCTTAACCACTTAGAATCATAGAATCATAAGTTGGAAGAGACCACAAGGGCCATCCAGTCCAACCCCCTGCCATGCAGGAACTCAAAATCAGAGCATCCCCGACAGATGGCCATCCAGCCTCTGTTTAAAGACCTCCAAAGAAGGAGACTCCACCATACTCCGAGGGAGTGTGTTCCACTGTCGAACAGCTCTCACTGTGAGGAAGTTCCTCCTAATGTTGAGGTGGAATATCTTGAGCCACTATTTAGTAAATCTGGGCCACATACATGCCACATTTGCACATCCCTGCTCTCATACCGTCCAATGTTTTACAGATGACAATGGGGACACAGTGACCCACCAGCCTTAGAGTGAGATGAACATGGCCAAAGTTATTTTCTTTTTTTTCTTCTTTTTTTTCCATTTATTTTTATTCAAAATAATATTTACAATATTTATTATAAAAAAGCCATTACTAAAGTATTATAACTCTCACATAGTTCTATTTACATATTTACATTACTTCCCTTAGTTCGAAACACCATGAGTACATTTTATCAAACTTTTATCATGTTCTCTCCATCTCAACACTCATATTTAAACCCCTCTTGCTGGAACCATATAAAAACCTTATTTCTTCTTCTTTATCTTGGTTTATAAATTCCATCTTCCTTTAGTATACCTCTCTACTGGAGCCCATTGGTCATTAATCAAATCTTTATCTCCATTTCTCAATAATTTAGTTAGTACATCCATATCTTTCATTTCTAATACTTTTAACAACCACTCCTCTTCCGTTGGCATATTCTGTTGTTTCCACTTTTGCGCTATTACCATTCTTGCCGCTGTAACCATATATTTAATAATTCTCCCCCATTTTTTCTCTATACTTAAGTCCATTTTACACGTCATGTTTAATAAATAAATTTCAGGCATCAATTCAAATCTGATATCCAAAATATTCTGTATATTTAAATGTATTTTTTTCCAAAATTTCTTCATTTCTACACATTTCCACCATACATGGTACCATGAACCAACATTTTGCTTACATTTCCAACATTCTTTTTCTTTTTTATTATAAATGTTCGCTAATCTAGCAGGTGTCAGGTACCATCTCTGTTCCATTTTCCAATAGTTTTCCTTCAAATCCTGTGAATTTGTGTATTTGTCCGTTTCCATTCTAGTCTTCTCCCAATCTTCTAGCTTAATAATTCTACCAATATCCGTTGCCCATTTTATCATGTTCTCTGAAATTCTCTCAGTTTCCTGTTGCATTTCCATTAGAATCTTATAAAATTTGCTTATTCTCTGTCTTGAGGGTTGTAACATTATTTTATCCATATCTGTCATTTCATTTTCAAAACCTTGAAGTTTACAATCAATTTTAAATCTTTCTCTCAATTGCAAATAAGTGAACCATTGAATATTAGGGTCAATCTTTGCTAAATCCTCTATTGTCTTCAATTTTGGTTCCGAAAGTTCCTCCATGTTTATAATTTCTTTATACTTTAACCAAGTTTGGATTGTCGTCGTTTTTGTGTGGAAGGCTTCATGTGGGGAGGTCCACAATGGTATTTTCCTGTAAACTTTATTTTTTATTTCATTCCAAGTTGTCAATAATGCCCTTCTAACCACATGGTGCTTGAAATCTTTATGGACCTTCTCTTTCCCATAGCATAAATACCCATGCCAACCATATCTATTGTTAAATCCTTCCAATTCTAATAGCTTTTTTCTTTTTAAAGTTATCCAATCAGATATCCAATCTAATACATTTGCTTTATGATACAATTCCAAATCAGGTACATTCCTTCCTCCATCTTTCTTATTTCTTGTCATAGTTTTCCAATTTACCCTTGCTTTTTTATTTTTCCAAATAAAATTCCTTAAATCTTTATGCCACTCATTAAAAGGTTTTTTGTTATGTATAATTGGAATACATTGAAATAAAAAGTTCATCTTAGGCAAAATCATCATTTTAATTGCTTCTATTCTTCCAAATAAAGATAAATTCAATTTTGACCAAATGTTCATTTCTTCTTTTATTTCAGACCATTTCATTTTGTAATTGTTATCAAATAAATCTAAATTTCTTTCTGTTAACCATATTCCCAAATATTTTGTCTTTTTTCTGATTTTACAATTTGTTCTATTTTCTAACTTCATTTTCTCTATTTTTGTCATATTTTTTGTCAAAATCGTTGTCTTATCATAGTTTATTTTGAAGCCCGCTACCTCCCCAAAATCCAGCAATGTTTTCATTACTATTTCAGTCTGTGTTAGCGGGTCTTCCAAAATCAGAACCAGATCGTCCGCAAAAGCTCTTACTTTGTATTCTCTTCCTCCCAGTTTCAAACCTCTCAATTGATCACTTCCCCTTATATTATTTAACAGCACTTCTAGAACCATTATAAACAAAAGTGGTGAAAGAGGACATCCTTGTCGTGTTCCTTTCATTATGTTTATTTCTTCTGAGGTGTTCCCGTTTACTATTAATTTAGCTGTTTGACCTTTATAGATTTCCTTTAGCCATTTGCAAAAATTATTTCCCAACTCCATCTTTTCTACTATTTCCAACATAAAAGTCCAGTTAACATTATCAAATGCTTTTTCTGCATCTAAAAACATTAGAGCTAATTTCTTGTCATTATTCTTTTCATAGTACTCTATTATATTTATTATATTTCTTAAGTTATCTTTCAGTTGTCTTCCTGGAAGAAATCCTGTCTGCTCCTCTTTTATTTGGTTAACCAATACCTTTTTTAATCTCTCCGCCAAAATCAAAGCAAATATTTTGTAATCCGTATTAAGTAGTGATATTGGTCTATAATTTTTAACATCCATCTCATCTTTACCCTCTTTGGGAATCAAAGTGATATTTGCCTTTTTCCACGTGTCCGGAATTCCTTCACTTGTAATCTTATTTAACGTTTCCAACAATGGTTTTTTCAGTTCTTCATAAAAAGTTTTGTAATATTGTGCTGTGAATCCATCCGGACCTGGAACTTTATCTTTCTTAATCCTACCTATCACCATTTCAAGCTCTTTTTCAGTAAATTCTGTGTTTATAATTTCCCTCTGTTCATCAGAGATCTTTATTATGTCCTGTGTTTCCAAATAGTTTTTAATATCTTCAATTTTGATTTCTTCCTTTTTATATAATGCAGAGTAAAAATTTCGAAATATATTTTGAATGTCTTCTTGCAAATGGTATATTTTGTCTTCACTTTTTATTTTGGTTATCATTCTTTTTTGTTTTTCTTTTTTCAATCTATAAGAAAGCCATTTTCCTATTTTATTAGCTGATTCAAAATTCCTTTGTTTTATGAACTTCATCTTCTTAGTTATTTCTTCTGTTAAAATATTATCCAATTGTTTTTTCAACCACTTCATTCTTTTATCCAACACATCGTTTGTCGGATCTATACTCAACTTTCTTTCCACTTCTTTAATTTCCTTTTCTATTTTCTTTAATTTCCCATCTTTTAATCTTTTCACTTCCGCTCCTCTCTGTATTAAAAGTCCTCTCATAACCGCTTTACTTGCGTCCCATATTGTTTTGGCTTTCACCTCTTCTGTTTTATTTATCTTAAAATAGTCCTTTAATATTTCCTTCATCTTCTTTTTATATTCTTTGTCCTGTATTATTGTGTCGTTTAGCTTCCATCTGTATTCTTTCTTCTTTAAATCCTTCATATGTAACATAATCGGGTTGTGATCTGAAATTGACCTCGGCAGAATCTCCATACTTATTGTTTGAGTGATTAAATTCTGTGAAACCAAAAACATGTCTATTCTTGAAGCTGACTTATGGCTTTCTGAGAAGAAAGTAAAACCCTTTGCTTGAGGATATAGGCTTGACCACACATCTTTTACATTTTGTTGTTCTACTAGATCAAAAAAAGTAGTCGGCAATTTCCCATATATTTTCGTTTTTTCTTCTTTAAAAGTGATCTATCTTTCTTCGGATCCAAAACTCAATTCAAGTCTCCCAACAAAATCAAATTATAATTTTCTTTTTCCAATTTCTGTAATTCCTCATTTATCTTCTTATAAAAATCCACTTGTTTTTCTATTGGGCTATAAATTCCGATCATCAAATATCTTCTTTCCTCCATTTGAATTTCTATTCCAATATAGTGTCCTTCATTGTCATTTATAATCTCCTTGGCCTTATATCTGTCCTGAACATATAATGCTATTCCTCCTTTCTTTTTCTCAGCCGCTGAAACAAATAGTTGACCAAATTTTGGATTTTTCAAATAATTAACATCTTGTTTCCTTATTTTTGTTTCCTGTAAACAGATAATCTGTGGCTTTTTCTTTTGTAAATAATGAAATATTTTACTTCTCTTATATTTCGAATTTATTCCTTTTACGTTCCATGAAATTATTTTTATATCCGTCGCCATATTGATTATTTTAATTTAAATTATTTATTCTACAGTCTCTAATTCTGATCCTTCTTCCTCCAGGCTTCCTTCTCCTGATAGATCACTTCCTTCCTGTGGGAGTCCTCCTCCCGGTTCTATACCTAAGTCTGTGTCTCCATCTTCTTCCTCTACATCAATATCTGGATAATCTCGTCTCATTTCTTCTTTTGTAGCTGCTCTTGTTTTCATTCTTTGTTCTTTGGATAACTCCTCTTTCTTCTCATCCCTTTTAGTTGTTTTCAATTTTCTCAAAAATTCTCTTGCCTTCTCTATCGAGTTTATTCTTATTCTCTTTTGTTTATATGTTAGCGCTAGTCCCTCAATCCTGTCCCATGAAAATCTTATTCCTCTTTTTATTAGTTCTGTTGTCAAAAATTTATATTCCTGTCTCCGCCGTAAAATTTCCATAGGGACGTCTTTAAAAATCTTTACATTTCTTCCATCCATCATTAAGTCCTCTTGATAGCTTTTTTGAATTATTGTATCTTTAAATTTTGTTCTTATAAATGATACCAAAACATCTCTTGGTAAATTTTTCTCTCTCGCTATCCTTGAATTAATTCGAAAAATTTTATCCGTATCTCTCAATATCTCTTCCTTTGAGATGTTGATGAATTCCGCCAAGGCCGTTATTATATTATCTTGCAAATTCTGATTTAGTACTTCTGGTACCCCTCTAAGCTTCAGACTTTTCTCCCTATGACGGACCTCTTGAATTAAATTTATATTCTTCTCTCTTTGTTGTACCTCTTTTAATTCTTGTGTTGTTTTTTTAAGGTCTTCTGTTTCTCCCTTAATGTTCTCTACCTCTCCTTTAATTTTTTCCATCTCTCCAGCAATTTTTTCTAGTTTGCCTCCAAATCCCTCCAATTCCTTATGTAATTCCTCTTTAGCTTCTTTTCTTGATTGTTTCAATTCTGCTTTCATCTCTGATCTTAGCTCTTGTCTCATCTTTTGAAATTCTTCCAAAAGAGTCTGCATTAAATCTTTGGCCCCCATCTCTGTTGATCCCCTTCTTTGTGTGGGGGCAGGTATGCTTGTTTGTTTTTCCCCTCCTGTTGCCATATTGATGATGTTCTTTTTACTCCGACCTTATTATTATTATGCAATACTACCTTTCTATTGTTATATAATAAAACAGATCTATCAAAATATATCTCCTATATTTCCCTTATAAAAATTATATGAAAGTATGAAAATAACAATTGTACAGAAAAGAGAAAAACCACAATAAAACAATAATCAAATCCAAAATATCCTTATTACCAATATATCCTTATTACAAAAATTTAATGGCTACTATATGAAATCCCCCAGCTACTAAAATATTGGTTCTCCCCACATTAAATTGTACTCTATAAAACAACAACAAGCAATGCGGGCAAATTATAAAACTTCCCACTAATCTGTCATTAATAATTGTGGTAATAATAATAATACTATCTATTTATTAAGAAGTCGCTTTCCAAAGAGGGTCAAAAATAAAGAAAGCCACTAGAAGCATAAGATCAGAATAGCTCAACAAGATCACGTCACTCTATTAAAAAAAGTTTCCTGCTTGTCCTTCGCAGCAAGTAACACAAGCCTTGCCTTTAGTTTCAAAGGTTTGCCATAACAACAACAACAACAAAAAAAAAAAAAAAAAAAAAAAAAAAAAGAAGGAAAAGTAGAGGCGACCCTCTTGTGCTCTCTTAATCTTGACTTTCCCAACCTCGTCTTCCTTGTTTCTAATAAGGAAAACTTCAGTTACGATGTCCCCTCCACCGTCCTCCTTCTGTCGTTTTCTTTCTCTTTCTTACTCTTTATTCCGGATCCAACAAATCTAGGTTATTTTGGATAAACTTTCTCTTTGCTAAATATGCTTTAAACCCCAGTAATAAGCCACTCTCGATGTCTCCTCCCCAGTCCTCCTTCCGTCGTTCCTTTCTTTAATCATATCCAAACCTTGATTCTATTCTTTAAATTTCTATACTTTTAGCATCAAACCTGGGTTAAATGTTAATCTTCTCTCGTCGTCTCCTCCCCCGTCCTCCTTCCGTCGCTTCTTTCTCTCAATTTTATTCATCAAAACTCATACTCTGTTATTTTCGGCTACAGCCATTTTTAGCTCCTCCACTCCAAATCCGGCTTCACTTTCTCTGTTGCCGTTAATAGCACCCAGGCGCCATTTTCGGCCGGCACCCTTCCTCCCTTCCTCCTTTCTCTTTGTGAAGAAGTTGCTTCCTTACAATTCATAAATCCATTCAAAACCACTAGTAAAAAATTTAATACTTTCCCTAATTTCAAACAATCTCCCTTTCTTTATCTTCCCAATTTGGCTTCTGCTGCTGTGAAACGCTCCACTCGTATATTTTTAGCAGCCCTAAGTCGATGTTATTTTTAATACTCGGGCTGCCTTTTTTTTAAAGTCTAAGTTCAATACTTCAATATTCCCAAGATCCTTTTCCTTTCCGCAAGGATCCTCTTATGGATAAATTGAATGTACTCACAGTTTTCAATTTATTTCTTCTTACGTTCCTGTTTCCTCTCCCTCCTTCTTAAAAAAACAGTGGCAGGGCTAAATGCCCAAAAGCGCCCAAGCGGGGCTGGCTGCTCTTCGAATCGGAACTTCTCCCCACCGAATTCCCACTTCTGGGAGTTCTAGGGGGTCCGTTCCGATTCCAATCAAGCCCCAACTATATCTGTTTCACTCCCGTGGAGCAGATGCAAGGGGATCCTACGGTCCCCTCTTCCCCGCCTGGTAATCCAGTGGAAAGCCTTTCACACTGGACCGGTCGCCATGCCGTCCCGCCGGAAGTCTTATCATAGTTTATTTTGAAGCCCGCTACCTCCCCAACAGTGCTGAGATGGTGCATGCTTTGCTTTAGGTGGCACTGCTTTATGCCATTGGGGCAAAAGACAAACATATTTAAAATATAGAGCAAAAATTCCTGTATGTACGAAATGTTTCCAAACAGGAAGTTTTTTACTCATACATTCATTTTATTTATATCCTGTCTTTCACCCAAATAGGACCCAAGGTAGTTTCCAACATGTTTTATAGATTGCCTTGTGAAAAAGGGGCGTATTTTGGATAATGATGGTTTATTTAAAATAGAAAAATTCCAGTGAATAAGGGTAATCTGTTTTAAATGCTAAGCACTCTACAGTTACACATACCTAGAGGTTTGTTCATATTGTGTACTTTTTCCATTAAAAATCCTAGGGTTATACAATCTTCCGCTTAACATTTTTTCAGATGCACTGTACAAAAATGAGGGAATGAAAGAGGCACAGAAAATGGGTGGGTGTAACATCAACCCAAAGTGGCAGTAGTTCCCTATTCAATACAAATTACTAGCACAGATGTTCTTGATCATCCCTTTCACAGTATTTAGTTAAGAGAGGTTGCCTAATTCATTGGACACCTCAAAATAAAAATTTAACTATTCTCATAATTTCTGGACTTGTAGTAACACTGGGATAGGATCAAACTGTATTTAAAAAATCCAAACCAAAACAAACAGGTAGCCACTAGCAATAGGAGGTTAGCTTATGCAAACCCCAACAGCAGACAGGAGGCCAGTGAAGGAATCCAAGAAGCAGAAGAGTCACACAGATTGAGATGGAAAACACAAAAATCTGGGAGAGGTAGAACTGGGTGTCATCGTATGTAGGTGGATTTCTTCCAAGTTATGCAAATAGATACTTGATGCACTATCTTTTAAATAAGAGAGTGATTATGCTGTTATTATTGCTAATATTTCAGTAAGCTTTTCAAAGTCACCATATGCAAGAGCTTTAGCTACTTTCAAGAACTGAGTTGTAAAATGGTTATAATACACTACAAATATTTTTCTTCCCCAAAACGTGGGCGGGGAAGTTAATGCGCCTTATAAGGCGAAGGAGGCTGCGGCCTCAGTTGTTCAATGGGCTGCTGCTGGGATCGATCCCAGCAGCAGTCCATTGAATTGAAGCCGCGGCCGGAACGAGGCCTCGTTCCAGCCGTGGCCTCAGTTTTTAAATGGGCTGGTGCTGGGATCGGGGGACACATTATATACAGTAGCATAGATTAGCATAGGAAGTTCTGACTAGTCCAGGAAAGGCAAAAGCCTCATAATGAGCCAAAGACGGAAAATACTGCTGGCAACAATCTCAGACTGTTTTTTTTTTTTTAAATCAATCAGATCTAGGTCCAGATGTACCCACGGGTTTTAACTGAATCAGAAATTACAAAAAATACTACTTATCACAGCCAGTGTAATCCCAAAAAAGCAGGATGGACAAAAATCCATTATGTAATTGTTATGTTTGAGATCAGTCCACTTTGCTTTAAGCCATGGGATGCCATTTTCTACTAGCTTCACTTCCCATCTTTTCTGGATAAAATTTAATCTACTTTCCTCGAAATAATCAGGGGAGAGAAAGGGCTCAGGACAGAAAAACTTCTTTCCTGGATGATCTGTTAATAATATATCTATAGAAAGATACGATTATAGGCAATTTTGTATAGACTTTAAACCGTATTAGGGATAACAGAGCCATACGAAGACTCACATAAACCTTATAGAGATAACAATGCTACCACTATCCCTCCATGAGATCCTATAGGACAGAAAGGAATACATCTGAGAAGTTTATCACACAGGGACAACTGGAAGTATAAACGGTGATTAACCCGTCAAAATCACGCATCTGCAATTAAAATTTTCACATGACATCGCATTCAAAGTGCAATTATTTCATGAATATCCCATGTTAATCGTGCAATTGCACTAATGGTTTTCACATGACGTCGCAATAAAAGTGATTAAAGTGCCATTATCCCATGAATAACCAGGCAACAAACAGCAACAAATCATTCACAGATTTTTCCCGTGAATGATTTTTTTGCTATTTATTGCCTGTTTACTCCCTGGTTATTCCCAGGATAATGGCTCTTGTGTGTGAAAAATGTTAATCGCGTTTTAATCATGTTTTAATCTCAATTGCACGATTTTGACAGGTTAATCACTGTTTAAACTACCAATTTCCCCCATGTTATAAACTCCACAGGGAGGGCCTCCTCTGAAACACCTGGGAAATATTCCAGGCATGGCTCTGTCACAAAAGAAATTATTACAGGTTGTTGAAAAATAGTTTTTAAAGATACTGTATACAGTACAAGTGCATTTATACACCTGACCATAATCCAAACAAATGCAGTCGTACTAATCATTGCCGTGTTTCTGATAAATTTCTTATAGATACTGTGTTTTCATTACAAGTCTCAGTATTAGAGAAAATGTATAATTACACAGTACTCAGCAGATTTTTACAGGAAAGCAAAATGTAATGCTGCCATAAAACTAATGATGCATTAACAAAGAAACTGGCAACAAATACAACTTTAAACTAATTTTCTGTCAAGACCATGTTGCACCCTGGTCTGGAAAATGACATGGATGTGGCCACTGAAAGGAACTGGACCAATGGTAACAGGGTTACTACAGTTCAAGTGGCAGGTGCATGAGTCAGCATTTGGTGAGCTGTGCATCATGGGAGGTCTGATGCAACAGGCACTGGGGATGAAACCAGCCAGGTTTCATTAGTGCATGGCTGTCACGTTCCCAAGAAGACCACCTATATATGGGAGAGGGCCAGTATCTCCGTTGTTGGTTAGTTGTGGTTGGGGGTTGGTGAAGCACTTTGTTGGTCTGTATAGCTGTAAGTATTTAAGACGGATGTCTGATACTCTGTGTATCTTTATAAATATTTGCAACAAAGATTAAATCCTTCATTGAGTGAAGTCTTGCTGTCCAGCAATTCATTTCTCCAAGGTGAAAGCAGCAGCCTGTGTGTGGGATTTTTCCTGTGCCATCTGGAGCAAGACTCTTCACAGAGACCATCTTCTAGGCATTCCTGCCTACGTGCATCAACTCTGCATGTGTGTATGCTAGATCCCGCTTGTCTGCATACCCCAACATTTTCATCTGCAACACATTTCACCCTTATCTGGCAACCTAATCTCAGATTCAACTTCAGGTTAAAGTATATGTTATTTTTACATACCATTTTAGCTGAAGTCAGCAAATTGGAAACAAATACATCTAAATTACCATAGTTAAAGGCAGCAGAGGGTCTTCAGAAAGTATTACTACTGCTGTTCTGCTGGTGGAAAGAGAGATTCTAATAAACACTGGGGCAGTATCCAAAAACAGTAATAAACAATGGGGCAGTATCCAAGGGGTATCCAAAAACCCCTTTGTTTCCCAACACACTTGCAAAATTGTCCTGAAATGTAAAAATAAAACCAATGAACAAATTAAGCCTTGATAATTAATCTATATCTAGGATCTGTAGGATATCTAAGGACTCAATAAAGGAAGCCATGGCCCTGAGTTTACAAGACCTGAGCAAGGCTGTTGATGACAGTGACCTGGAGGTCTTTCATTCATAGGGTCACCATAAACTGAAGTCAACTTGACGGCAGTTAACAACAGTTACCAAGGAAGAACAAGAATATCACTTCATGTCAAAGTGACAAATTAAATTAACTTGAATTTCTCCATCTTAAGAGTTTTCAGCATCTTATTTACAATAAAAATATGTCTTTCAACTATAATGTGAATAAAGATTGCAGTTTTCTAAAAGCAACACTAAATCGTAACATGGCTTTCATCTTTCTCCCCAATTCTGACAGTTTAAGAGTATTTTTGTGTTTGTGCTATAAGCTGTGAGTGGGTGTTCTTTCACCAATATTTTCATACCTTTAAACTTTTTTAAAAGGAACTAATCCAAGAGAGACTGTGATTCTTTACTTTCACAGCACATGTAATGGCAGATTCACAATTTTAGCTGTTTGCAGAGCATTCTTTCTCTCACACACAACTTCTTAAAAACAGGTTGCACATCATTTTTCTAAGAAAAAAATACTGCAAACATTTTTCTTAATGTTTATAAAAGTTTCCCATTAGAGGAAAGAATTAAACATAGGAAACTGCAACCAAGAATTATTTATTGGAAAATCATGGAGAAATCTTCCAAGTGCTGACCAACTACTGCCTGCATCCCTTCCTTACTGTGCCATATGCATTACATCAAAAAACCATGGAAAGTCACACAACAGAAAAAGCTACATAGCCTTTTCCATTGGTGATTTGCAATTATATTCTTATTTCCAGACAACCTGGAAAAAATTTCACAGATGTTCCATGCTCACAAGGAAAAAAGAAAAACTTTAAGAACATATAGTCAAACTGGACATGTATATATGCTATTAAGTCCAGCTTCTGATGAGAAAACAAGTCACAAATCTTCCAATATTAGGCCCTTTCACACTCTACAGTTAAAGCAGTATGATTATCCTTTAACTGCCATGGGGCATTCGAATTCTCAGCTAGAGACCTCTAGCAGCTTACTAAACCAAAAATCACAGTATTCCAGAGGATGCAGCCTGGTAGTTAAAAGTGAAACCATAATGCTGCAATCGTATAATGTAAAATAGCTCAAGTGAACCTGAAGATTATGGCAACAGACATTCTTTATTACTAGCTATCTGTCCCAGCAGCTTAAAGTAGACGTAATGAGCATTCATTACTCTTTCCGTGTACTCAGTGCACGCAACATTGTACTATTCATTAAGCAGACCTTTAATATAAACATTTTAAAAGCCTGTTTTAGCCACAGTTTTGCCTACTTATATGTATAGCTAATATAATAAAAAGAAAGAGAGCCATTTAGTTATCTTTATCTGGCTATTTAAAGAGTTACAGTTCAACTGGTAACTCCAAAGCAAGCTGGTACAAGTATATACTTAAGAGACCTCTGTTTATATTTCAATACTAGCAAAATGTCTGGAAAATATATCTGGAGGAAATGAGGACAAGCAACCACCTTCAGCTCCTCTGCCCTTTCGTCTTTAATGGTGGTAACCCAGGGGTAGGCAACCTGTTTGAGCCGGGGGCCGGATTGCTGTCCCTCAGACAATTGGGGGGCCAAAGCACCAATAATTAATAAATAAATAAATAAATAAATAAAAATAAAAATTTAAAATTCTTTAAAAAAATTAAAAAATATATGCACGCACATTCTCTCAGCCCCAGAAAAGCCATGGCAAAACCCCTGTGGAGATTTTGCCAAGAAAAACCCAAGAACAAGTAATAACAACAATAATCAATATCATTATGGTGGGTGGCGGTGGCGGCGGCAGCAGGACCAGCCTAGGGCCGGTCCAAAGGCCTCGGGGGGCCGCATTCGGCCCCTGGGCCTTAGGTTGCCTACCCCTGGTGGTAATCCCTAGATGTGCTGAACTTGTAATTTCAATGCAAGCCATGTATGGGAGATCACACCCCATCAGGTCATTTTACAAATACTTCATCAACAAGCAGTTCTAGGACCTAGTATCACAAGAGGTAGTTCAAACAGTTTCCATTGCTGAGTATCATCCTCCTTTCACCCAATCATCTGCCTTTAAGTAGACATCAATCTGTGGAAACCCTAAGAATAAGACATCCCCAGGACACCCTATTCACAGCAGCTCTGTTCAAGTCCTGCAGATTTTGGGCCATGGCCTCTTTGATGGATCTGTACATGTAATGCAGTCTTCCTCTATTCATATTGCCTTCTACCTTACCAAGATTACTGCCTTTGCTACTGAGTCATGCCTTCTCATTATGTGGCCAAAGTATGATAACCTCAACTAAGGGGCTTTGAAGACTGGCCTAAAGGGCCGGCCTGAGCGTGGAGTTGGGGCGGGGCAGCCACATGCCAGCCACCCTGACACTGTCCTGATGCCGTGCGCCCGTTTGCACGGTGCAAGGACATCCTTTTGGCACAGCGTGCGCACACGCTGCGCCAAAAAGGTGCAAAAAAGCCACCGCCGCAGCTGAAAGGTTGCTATGAGGTTGCCACAGCCCCGATCCACTGCTTCTAGGGGCGGCTCTGTGCTGCCCCTTTAGGCCAGTCTGCATCAACCCTTAGTCATCTTGGCTTCTAGGGAGAGTTCCAGCCTCATACGTTCTAGGACAGGCATGCACAACATACAGACCAGGGGCTGCATGCAGCTTGCCAAAGGATTTCTGGCGGCCCACAAAGATGTGGAATGACTTTAAGGCTCCTCTGCTGCTTGGCCTTGTCCTGGGGAGAGGGCCATGTGGAGGAGGAAGAGGAAGGGCAAACACTCATCTGCAAGGCACATCTGCTATTTGGTTTTCTCCTGAGGAGAAGGTCAGGCAGTGGAGGCAGAGGATGGGCAAATGCTTGCCCAGCAAGGCTCCTCCACCACCCGGCTTTCTCTTGAGGAGAAAGCCAGGCAGCAGAGCAGGAGGAGGTTGGGCAAATACTTGCCCTACAAGGTTCCTCCCCTATTTGACTTTCTCCTGAGGAGAACGCCAGGTGGAGGATGAGGAGAAGGATGGGGATGAGATGAGGACGCTCCTCCGCTGCTCAGCTTTCTCCTGAAGAGAAGG